>SJJU01071214.1:0-12605 GCA_012932125.1 Conopomorpha cramerella | reverse complement strand
ATTATTGAGGAGACCGTGTCAGAGTGGTCCAGCCCCGTCCTTCTTGTACCAAAAAAGACTGATAAGTCCGGTGAGAAGAAATGGAGGCTTGTTATTGATTATAGGCAGTTAAATAACAATATTCAGGATATTAAATTTCCTTTGCCGAACATTACTGAGATCCTTGAATCCTTATCACATTGCATTTACTATACAAAGTTAGATCTTTCCCAATCTTACTACCAGCTGATGCTCAATGAGTCATCGCGCAAGTATACAGCCTTTACAGTCGATAAGATGTATCAGATGAAACGATGCCCCATGGGACTTAAAACAAGTCCTAGTGCGTTCTCGCGTCTTATGACGATTGCGATGTCAGGATTGAATTACAAAAAATGTTTTATTTACTTAGATGATTGCATTGTTATAGGAAATAGCATAGAAGACCATAATAAGAACCTGATAGGAGTTTTAGATAGACTCAGGCAAGTCAACATGAAGTTAAACCCTCTCAAGTGTGAATTTTTGCGTAAAGAGATAATGTATTTAGGCCATAAAATTACTGAACATGGGATATTACCAGATCCAACCAAAATAGAGACCTTAGTTAATTACCAGCGACCAAGTAATATAGAAGAAGTAAAAAGGTTTGTCGCATTTGCCAATTATTATAGAAGATTTATTTCACGATTTGCAGATATTGCATACCCTTTGAATCAGTTAAGTAAGAAGAATACAGATTTTAACTGGTGTTCGAAATGTGAAGCAGCGTTTCAAACATTAAAAAATTCCCTTATTCAACCACCTGTACTAGATTATCCTGATTTTTCAGACACTAATACGTTTTGTTTACAAACAGATGCATCAAAAGTAGGTCTAGGCGCCGTATTGTCTAACAAAAATGGTCGCGTGATAGCGTACGCGAGCCGTAACTTGAAGCCAGCTGAAACCCGATATCCTGTTATTGAATTAGAATTATTAGCCATTGTATGGGCTATTAGGCATTTTAGACCATATTTATATGGTAGGAAGTTTATCATACGTACGGACCATAAACCACTTATTTATTTGTTTAACATGACCGATCCATCAAGTAGATTAACTAAATTTCGACTTTATCTCGAAGAATACGACTTCGACATAGAGTATGTGCCGGGACGATGCAACGCAGCTGCAGATGCATTGAGTCGTCTTCCGAGTATTTCACAGTTGCCGAAAAATAGTAAAGAATTGCAACAAATGCATGAAAATGTTGTATTGGTCATGACAAGAGCACAGAAAAGAAGATTACAGACTGACTCGACTAAAGGCGAGGTTTCCACTGACTCAGGGTCTGATCAACCTAGAGCCGTCGAAATTCTCAAACGACCGAAAAACAATAATTTAGTAGAATTGATGACAAAAGGTAGAAATCAGTTGAATTTAAAAAACGTAGAAAAAGTCACTAGTGCCAATAATTTATGTGTCTACGTTCCTTCAAAGTCTGTCATATACCTAACTTCTCGATCGTTATGTTCCGTGAGTGAAATAGCGAGAGAACTAGAGTCCCTTTGCAGAAAATATAATATTGAGGAATTAATTGTTTTAAAAGACAAAAAAGATGTAAACTTTTTAAGTTGTTTGTCCAGAGAAATTAAAGTTATGAATTGTACAATTCCAAGATTATTGATAGTAAAGGACGTAAAACGTATTTCGGATAAAGATGAAATAACAATAATATTGAATGATTTCCATTTATTACCCACAAGCGGTCATGCTGGGGTAAACAGAATGTTGAATAATATTAGGAAACACTACTACTGGCCAGGTATTTATAATGACGTCACAGAATATGTAAAAAAGTGCAAACTCTGTCAGATACAGAAACACACGAATAAACAAACTAGGGAGCCAATGGTTATTACAACCACTCCAAATAGCGCTTTAGAAAGAATTAGTTTAGATATAATGGGTCCATTAGATATAGACAACCATGGTTATAAGTATATTTTAACAGTTCAATGTAGTTTAAGTAAATATGTAGAAGCGTACCCTTTAGAAAGGAAAGATACAGTTTCCGTATCATCGGTATTTGTTAATAATTTTATTTTAAGGTTTGGTATACCGCGAGAGATAATTACCGACCAAGGAACAGAGTTCATGTCGTCAGTTATGACAGAGGTATGTTCGTTACTAGGGATCTCTAAGCTAAACTCAACGGCATATCATCACGAAACCATAGGAGCCCTCGAGAACAGCCACAAAAGCTTGGGCGCGTTCCTCCGCATCCAGTGCGCCAACAACGCTAGCGAGTGGAGCACTTGGTTACCTTATTGGTGTTTTTCGTTCAATACTACAGTACATTCACATACTAAGTATGCACCGTATGAGTTAGTTTTTGGAAAAATGTGTCATTTACCAAGTAACTAAGCAAATGTTCAATCATTAGATCCACTGTATAATTTTGATGATTATCCTTTAGAATTAAGATTTAGGCTACGGAAAGCTCAGTTAGAAGCTAGAAATAACTTGTTGCAATGTAAATTTAATACGAAAATAAGATATGATAAGAACATGAATTCAGTCACATACAAAAAAGGTGATTTTGTTTTATTAAAACATCAAACAGGTAGTAAACTAGATAATATATATTTAGGTCCTTTGGAAGTGTTAGAAGATTTAAAAACCAATGTTAAAATTTTAAAAGATAAGAAAGAATATGTAACCCATAAAAATAATACGAAATTGTTTAATTATAAGATAAGCTTAGAAATATAGTTTTTATATTATATTCAATTTATATTAATGATTTTTTTTTATATGTTTAAATTTTGTTTTAATTAAGTTAAAAAATGTGTAAACTTATGTGCGACATTTTTTTTTTCAAATAGGGAGGTGAACCCTTAACTTTCGGGGGAGGTGTAATGTATGATGTTGCATTTTACCTCAACTCTACAGTGTGACGCACATAGGCACAAAATGTCTAGTTAGCATTTTGTTATTATATATATAGTAGCGTTACTTAGTAAGTGGTACGAGTTCGGTGAAAACACGTAAACGAGTTTACCTTTAAATTTATTTAGATAGTTACGTCTAGAGAGTACAATTTGAACTGAGCTGCCAATGATGGCTGTATTCTGCTTTTAGACAATTAGAGTGAGAGATATCAGCTATGTTTCTGGGAAGGCAAGTTAATGTTTACAAAGATAAGATACGTCAATAATTAATGATCAAAACAGATGTTGTTATCGAGATAGTGATAACTACGTTTGTGGGAAGGGAAAGATAAGATATGTTAATGATTAATGATACTGAAAACAGATGTTGTTATCGAAATAGTGATAACTACGTTTGTGGGAAGGGAAAGATAAGAGATGTTAATAATTTATGATACTCAGAACCGAATGAATAACTTATTAACTAATGTTGTTATCGTAATAGTGATTAGATATAAACATGACTTATTTCTAGCTAGGTCTAAAGGTTATAATATAACACCTCCCCCCTTAGAACAAAGATTGGGTGTTTGTACCCGAACTTTGAACTGTAGGAATATCTTCTTCGTCTTCGGAGATGTTTGTAGTAACGTGATGTGAGTTTATCGAGATCATTGGTACTTCGACACGTTGACGTCGTTTAGATTTGGCGAAACAGTTATTAAATATTTGTATACATCCATTGTTATCACTGTTTCTTCTGCGGAAGCGACGTATAGTTGATAAGAAGGTCCATGGGAAACATTTGTATAGCATATACGTAACGATTGAAACAGTTACCATTGCTGGTATGAATGAGAGACTTGGTACATATGTTTCGAAGAATGATGCGTTATGAGTCTTCAATTTTTTTGAATATTCTTTAATCTCTTCTTTGATTGTGTTTAGGGAATTTAATGGGAATTGATTTATTTTCATGGTAAGAAGTTCTGGTGGACTTTCTATATTTTCGAATTGTTTGCAATTTTCTTCTATGTTGACGGTGACAATTGGATGTGTGACGTTACTTATGCTTTCTTCGTTACTAATAAGAGTTATGAGGGTCGTGTAGAGTCTGCATCCTGGTTTCAGTTGTATTAATCCAGTTCCATATAAATCGTAGTGTGTAATGGAGCTTTCACATTTCTAGTACGCTCGTAGTCTTATTGTGAAGCATGAATATCCATTTATTGTTCTTTAATTTCAGGAAGGTATCAATGTGTGCAGCAAATGTTGATATTTCACAATGTTCAGGTAGGCTTTCATCTGTGCTGAGGAGTATGGACATTTCACATATTTTACGATTATTGTAGTTGTATATGGACATTCCTTTGCAGACCTTTTGTTCTTGTGCAAATTCTTTGCATTTTTCTAATGAATTAATACTCACATAATGTTGTTTCATAGTGTCGATGGCTAGGTATGTTTGCTCAGGGAAGATAGTGGATACTAGGGAGTTTTTAGGATGAGGGATAGGAACAGAATATATATGGTATAGATCAAAGCAATTGTCTTTTATAAGAGGAAATTACAAACAAGTCTATATTTTATATAGACTAGTTTGTTCATATAGATGTAAGAGTGTATTGTAGAAGACTCTAATATTTCATGAATATTTGTATAGGTTATTGGAGTTACTAAATGATTGCCTTTTCTAGCCTGATTTGAGGATAATAATTCTTTGTAGATTCTTTCAGCAGATATTATAGATGGATGGATTGCTCCGGATTTGACAAATAATATGCTGGTTAAGACGTCGTCGATTTCCTGCTCTAAATATGTAACGGATTCTAGGAGTGTTAATATCTTCCATAATTTTTAAGGCAGATATCACTTCATTAGTTTTATTGAAATATACATTGATGCGATTAAGGTTTTCATTAATGAGATGCTCGTCGTATGCTATCTTTAGGATAGTTTCATTAAAGTTTGTAATAGTGGATGAGATTATTTGCAATTGTTGATTTAGAAGATGACCGGTTTCTAGTTCTTGTTTTTCTAATTTTTCGATACATTCATTGTATCTTTCGGCATCTCTAGCATCTGGGGTTCCGATAAGCCATTTAAGGATTGTACTGAGACCGTCTATAAGTTCGCGTTTTACTCGCTTTTCGGAGGTTAGAGCTTGGAATTCGTTAAGTCTGGAATCGATACGATTTAGGCTTAAGTTGATAAAAGAAAGACTAGTAGAGATTCCAGTTAGGGATTTATGATTTATAACGGTGTCTTTATATGTTGTTGTTAATCGCTTTAGAGAGTCGCGAGAAAGGAATAGAGGTTCAAGGTTTCGATATACTACAACTTTCCATGTGGATGTGGATATTAGTATTTTTCCTTCATTTTCAAAATAGAGTCCAGATTTGGATGGTAGAGGGTTGACAAAAGTATCCCCTACAACTACTGTTGCGGAATACCTGGAAAGAAGGAAAGTAAATATTTTACTTCTTAAAGTAATTTCTTATAATGATATAAATTTTATATATAAGAACATAAAATATAACTTTTACTATAGAACAAACTATAAAACTAAAATATGGATTATTAATAATGGTCTCGTAACCATTTATGTTAGGAGTGGGGGTAGTAGGATGTGCAAGCATTTTCTCTATGCACGTTATCCTGTAAATTTGAAATTAAATATGCTTTAAAAATTATTAATATATATACAATATTATTGAGAAATAGGTAATTAATCTTGAACTACATGCAATGGACGAAGGCGATTGGCATGCACGACGTGGTTTCTCCCTGATTTTCTTATTACGTAGTTTTCATTAAAGCCTAATCTAACGATAACGTAAGGGCCTTCCCATTTGCAATCAAGATTATTAGGATTAGGGATTTTTAACATTACTTGGTCGCCTAGATTGTAATTTGCAATGTTTTTTATGTTATTATCATACCGTTCTTTAGCTTTGTTTTTCATTGCTTCTAGATTTCGAAAGGCAATGTTTCTTGAAATTTTTAGTTTTTCATTTAAGTCTCTTAACAGCAGTGTATAATGTCGGAAAGCGAAGCGGAAGTCTAGGGGTTATTTGTGGTCTAAGGAACCCCCCTATGTTACTCCCTATGATTCTAAGGCCTTGGTTTAGAAGTTAATTACACTAACAAAATAATAAATATTTGTTTCAACTTCAGTAAAAACGCCCTTATAATAAAGAGGGAAAGAGAGAGAGAGATATGTGTATACCATTACACAACACACACGTAAACATGGTGTTGATACAGCTCTAAACCCTTGAGAATGTGTGAGTGCTGGTCATCGACTCCAAAAAAAAATAGGTACCTAGTTAGCCTACTGCACTCCTACAAGGATATTTTGGCGTGTGGCTAATAACTTTTGGCATCCAATTTAAACCTATTGAGTTTTATTTTGAAGCATAATGATTGAATATTATTACAACACGAGCATACATAAATGACCTAAATCAAACAATAAAGGAACCACAGGAATTAATAGATGTCACATTAAATAGGTATTCAGCTCTCACGCGCCAAAAGAACCTTGTAGCACTGTACAAGTAGGTAAGGTTCGCCGCGTAAGTAATTACTACTGTATGAGAAAATCGAGTCTTGTGATGGGTAATACAAACCCACACCAGACAATCATTGTGGCAGTCTAGTAATCAGTAACTAGAGCCAAATAATACCTAATACTTAACAGTTCCTGCCTACCTGGTAAATAAATAAAAAGATGAACAGGATAATGCAAATAACTTCGTACTTACAACAAATGAAAATCTACACATACTAAGGTAAGGTACATACCTACCTACCACTTTGACGACGGGCGAAAGGCGCAGCGGCCATCGACAAATAGATCCAAACAAAAAACCAATGTAGGTAAGTAGTTACTATTCTTACCTTCACGCACGCACTTCTTTAACCGTAATTTTGAAAAATACACTTATTCAAAGCACTGCACTAAGTACCTTTACAGGTATTTAATAGTTGAGAAACACATACACACACAACACAACCTATAACTCCATCACACGCACGCACCCGGTGACATTCATACCTATTGCGCTTTCGTTGGTCGACCATGGCGGCGGCGCCGGCGGCGGCGGCGGCCGCCCGATCCGCGGGGGTGGCCATCTTCTAAATTCAAATGCCCGAAATTGCATTTAAAAGGTGCGGCTGAATAATTATTTACTTATTAAAAATGGTTACTTATCGTCTGTTTAGGCTGATTCAGAACGAAAAGCTGAAAAGTGGTTTATGAAAGAACGATGCTGGTTCCTTAATTGTAATGTAGCCCCAAGACCAAAAACGAATTTTATTGTCCTTGACCTTTCTTATTTTTCTCAGTATTTCTAATTTAATCCCCAATCACAATTTATTTGGATAATTCTTAAGTACTTACCAATTCAAACAATTTTTCTCTAAAAAGGTCACTGGGTAGACTCCAACAGTGGGAAAATAAAATGGGTGAACTCAATAATGACATAAAAGGGAATGAGTCATACAATAAGCTAATGAGTTAATATTACATAACGTGTCAAATAATTACAATGTAACTAGTCGTCAATCAATACTATTATCTCAGTCGGTCATGTATTGTGTTAGTAACAAAAACGACTAATTCATACCGAATCACTTACGTACTTTACCTACATTTTCAGACATAGGCCTATTTACTGACGTCAGGTAGTTGAGTTTGGGTAGGGACTATCGAACGCCATCCGAAATCATTAAGTCAATTTCAGTCACTCACTCGTAGTGTTGCCATTTATACAGATTTATCTGTATTGATACAGATTTTAGTCCCCGTTTACGGATCACAGATTTAAATCTAGTTTTATACAGATTTTTACAGTCAGACAATCAGCTCAAAGATAACACCATTGCCTAAAACAAAAGAGAAAGGCATTGCTTGATTAGGAGATTTTTAAATAAATTAATGATGAATGAATTAGTCTTTAATAGCAATGACAATTTTGTTTTTGTTTTATGCGTTGTATTCGCAAGCTTTTTATAAAAACTATAGGTTAAGTCTATGGTTTAAAAAAATATTCGATAAAAGTTACAATTAGGGATCCGCAAAATTTCAAAAGTATCGATACTTTACTCGATACCAGTATCGTACGAAAAGTATCGATACCAAAAAAGTATCAGAACAAAAGTATCGATACCACAAGGTATCGAGTACTTTTTAATACATACATTTATTTATACAAATTTTGAATAGTCTTTCTTGTACTGCTAAGTTTCACGTGTCCCATAAAATAGTCACTCTATTTAGGTATTTAGAAACTCTTGAAAATTACCGAAAATTTTTTATTACAAGTTTTTATTACAATTCCACGTTTCAACATAATTGACATAATGATTTTTATCACAAATAATTTGGCATTATGAAGCAAAAAGACATATTACAATTATTTTGAAAACTGCCAACTATCCTGAGTGCAATCAGACATGAATAAAATTTTAACCAGACGATCCCCATGTGACAAATTATTTTCATGAAATATCGATATTTTTGCTCAAACGAATAATTTATTAGAAATAGAGAACAAAGTATCGATACCTAAAAGGTATCGGAACAAAAGTATCGATTCCAAAAGTACTTGGTATCGAAACAAAAGAATCGATACTTTGAGGTATCGATACTTTTTGCGGATCCCTAGTTACAGTGTTGTGAAAGTACCAACAAATAAAATAACTACTGCAGAATAATGTAAACAAAAAGACTGCGTCCTTTGCAACCTACCTATCTAATAAATATTACAAAATGAGTTTTTTTATACCGATCCATATTTATACAGATTTTACCAAAAAAATATGTCAGATTTTGAATTACACCATCTGGCAACACTCGGTTCAGTATTGCGTAATGCGTGGTGTCATGGTGTGTGTAGATTTTGTTTTGTTTTGATTCCCAAAAAATAAACGAAGTGCAATTAATGTGTAGTGTAGTTATTTATTGAAGTACGTAATGACTACTATGTGTATGTCTGAATCTTTGTGGCCAGAAAGATCACACGTCGCACGTGTTGAGTGTTTTGAGTTTTGTCTGAAAAATCAGACTATTGAATTAGTGCAGTGATCATAGTGTAGGTAAACAAACATGTGTTCGTGGTCAACAACAATGTAATGTGTTCTTCGGAAGTTCATTGTTTTGCGTGTGTGCAAGTGAAGGGATTCACTTTTCTGCCATAGCAGCACCTCTTTACCTACTGAAAAGTTCTCATGAGGGACCTACGAAGGTAAGTTTTGGATGTGTGTTTATTATTAGGTAGGCAGATAGATATTGCGTACGCTTCGAGGTAGGATAACTTTTCAAATACTAGGTAGTACTAAGAACCTTCACACGCATGTGGTTGGAATAGGTACAGGATAGAAACTACTGCATACCTAATCGGATATTATCGAGTTGTAGTTCCAAAATCTACCACTGGATGGCGGCAGTCGTATTTTTGTTTTAAAGTGCATGTCTGTACGGTTTTTTAGCTTTCGCCTATCATAATCACTTCGCGAAGGTAAGTAGGTATAGCACGTAAGTACACATGGATTTCAATTGAACTTTACAAGACAGAAACTTAACTAGCGATTCATTGTGGTAGCGACATCTGACAAGAAGAAAAGGAACTTTTTTAAGCATAATGGTTTTCAATAAATTTCCTTTTGTGTCAAAAATGTTTTAGTGTGCATGCATTGACATACACAAACATGCGTGGGGGCGTGGCTTGCACTACGCAAGACACGCGTGTGTGCTTTCTTTTAGTTTGTGTTGTGTTTGTTTCGATCATATGTGTGGTCTATGACGTATGTGTTCGTGTTATTATTGTAAGGGGCGCCAACACTGGAATACCTATAACATATTAATTATTTTGTTAGGAAAAATCTACTTCTAAACCAAAGCCTTAGAATCATAGGGAGTAACATAGGGGGGTTCCTTAGACCACAAATAGCCCCTAGACTTCCGCTTCGCTATTCCGACAAAGACACGCTGTATAGTCTTGTGTTGTATATTCAGATAGTTGGTTAGATTCTTTTATGGAATAGAGAGCTCGAGGTTTGAAACCGAAGAGTAATTCATGGGGGGTGAATCCAGTTGATTGGTTTACGGAAGTATTATGGCACATTATGGCCAATGGAACGATATGATCCCAATTGGCATTTCTTCTATTGTGGTACATACGAATATGATCACGAAGTGTTGCATGAAATCTTTCAAGAGCGCCATTGGTTTGAGGATGATAAGCAGTGCTTAAGGTGTGAGATACGCCTAGTAATTTCATCAACTGTTTAATGATGGTGTTAACGAATTCTGTACCTTGATCGGAGTGAAATCTTTTTGGAACACCATAGTGTTGACAGAAATGGAGAAGATTTTTAGCAATTGTAGTGGCTTGTTTATCGGGAATAGGATACGCTTGGACAAATCGTGTTAAATCATCTTGTAATGTAAGGATATATTTATGAGAATCTATTGTAACATCGGAATAGGAAACTAAGTCAATAGTGACTCGCTCGAAGGGTTCAGATGGAGTTGAAGTTATAACCATTGGAGCTTTAAAAGTTTTTCTCTGAATTTTATTTTGTTGGCAAACTTGGCATTTCTCAATATAAGATTTAATGTTTTCAGTCATTTTCTTCCAAAAGTATTCTTCACGAATTTTACGAGTTGTTTCAGTAATACCTCTATGACCGGAAAGGGGGTCATCATGACATCGTTTTAATATATCAGAGATTTCGTCAGGGGTTGGATAAGATATTTTATTACCACAGATTACTATGTTACAGTTATAGGTATCGGCTAAATAAGAAGTTATATGAAGTTGATCATTGCCTTTTAATTTACATGTTTCATCAAGTTTATAGTCGGGAATGTAGAGTGTATCGATTTTGTGTTTTTGTAGACATGACAAAAGGCTTTTGAAGTAGCTTTCAGAGTCCCAGGAATCAGTATGATTAGGTTTACAGCAGGAAAAATATATGTTTTGTTTCATATCTGATTTTAATAAATCAATATCGTATAATTCTTTTTCTTTTGTTATATAAGATTCTGTTTGGAAACATAAATTTATCGCTTGTTGATAAAGATTATTCTTATCTGAAAGTTCACATGATATTGGGATAAATATGTCCTTATGTCGGGCATCGAATAGGTTATCGGGAGATGTTTTTACATTTGGGGTATCGAAACTATAACGTGAGTTAGAGAGATAATGTTCGTAGTTTAATTGTAACCACTCATCAGTATTTGGAGTCTGGTTTGTTGATGGAATTTGATTAGTTACATTAGTGGCGATAATAGGTGGTCTAGAGAGAGCATCAGCATTAGTATTTATTTTTCCAGCTTTATATACGATTTCGTATTCAAATTCTTCTAATTTTAATCTCCATCGTACTAAACGACTACCGGGATCTTTGATTGAAAAGAGCCATGTGAGGGGTTTATGGTCAGTGACAATTTTAAATTTTCTACCAAAGAGATATGGTCTGAAGTGTTTAACAGCCCAGACAATAGCTAGCAGTTCTCGTTCTATTGTTGAATAATTCGATTCTGCTTTATTCAGGGTTCGGGAAGCGAAGGCAATAGGTAAATCTTTTCCTACTTCGCCTTGAGAGAGAATTGCTCCTACAGCGTGCATAGAAGCGTCTGTAGTCAAAATGAATTCTTTAGTGAAATCTGGATATTGTAAAATAGGAGGATTGGTGAGAAGGTTTTTACACTGTTGAAAAGCAGTTTGTTGTGATTCACCCCATATAAATGGGACGTCCTTTTTTAGTAGGCTGGTAAGAGGTTTAGTAATTTTACTGAAATTTGAAATAAATCGACGATAGTAACCAGTGAGGCCTAGGAATGCTTTGATATCTTTACAATTTTTGGGCACAGGGAAATTTCGGACTGCATTAACTTTATCGGGATTAGGTTTGACTCCTTCACTAGATATTATATGCCCTAAATAAGCAACTTCATGCCGGAGAAATTCGCATTTATCGGGTTGGACTTTGAGTTGATATTTTTTTAGTCGAGAGAAGACTTCATGAAGTTTTTGTTCGTGTTCTTGTAGACTTGAAGCAAATATTACTATGTCATCTAAGTATACGAAGCACCTTTCGCCTTGTAGCCCATATAATACAGAGTCCATAACACGTTGAAAAGTGGCTGGAGCATTTTTTAACCCAAATGGCATGCGTTTGTATTCATAATGGCCGTAAGGTGTACTGAAGGCAGTTTTAGGAACATCTTCGGGATTAACTTCAAGTTGGTGAAAGCCTGAGGCAAGATCTAGTGTTGTGAAGTATTGGGAATGACCTAATTTATCTAGGATATCAGTAATATTTGGCAAGGGGTAACTATCTCCGACTGTGACGTCATTAAGTTTGCGATAGTCAATGACTAGGCGCCATTTTTGTTTCCCAGAGGCGTCAGTCTTTTTTGGTACTATCCAGATAGGGCTATTCCAAGGTGAAGAGCTTGGCTTGATAATATCTTGATCTAACATTTTTTGTACTTGAGTTTTTACTTCTTTCTCATGAATCTGGGGAAAACGATAAGATTTTGTGTGAATTGGAGCTTGGGTTGTTGTGGGAATTGTGTGTTTAGTATGGTTGGTAAAAGATAAAGAGTCTCCCTCTAAATAAAATATATCATAATATTCTGAGATAATTTTATCTAATGACTCGCATTCCTCTTTGTTCAAATGGTCTCTCCTA
>SJJU01071213.1:0-67281 GCA_012932125.1 Conopomorpha cramerella | reverse complement strand
ATACGCCTAGTAATTTCATCAACTGTTTAATGATGGTGTTAACGAATTCTGTACCTTGATCGGAGTGAAATCTTTTTGGAACACCATAGTGTTGACAGAAATGGAGAAGATTTTTAGCAATTGTAGTGGCTTGTTTATCGGGAATAGGATACGCTTGGACAAATCGTGTTAAATCATCTTGTAATGTAAGGATATATTTATGAGAATCTATTGTAACATCGGAATAGGAAACTAAGTCAATAGTGACTCGCTCGAAGGGTTCAGATGGAGTTGAAGTTATAACCATTGGAGCTTTAAAAGTTTTTCTCTGAATTTTATTTTGTTGGCAAACTTGGCATTTCTCAATATAAGATTTAATGTTTTCAGACATTTTCTTCCAAAAGTATTCTTCACGAATTTTACGAGTTGTTTCAGTAATACCTCTATGACCGGAAAGGGGGTCATCATGACATCGTTTTAATATATCAGAGATTTCGTCAGGGGTTGGATAAGATATTTTATTACCACAGATTACTATGTTACAGTTATAGGTATCGGCTAAATAAGAAGTTATATGAAGTTGATCATTGCCTTTTAATTTACATGTTTCATCAAGTTTATAGTCGGGAATGTAGAGTGTATCGATTTTGTGTTTTTGTAGACATGACAAAAGGCTTTTGAAGTAGCTTTCAGAGTCCCAGGAATCAGTATGATTAGGTTTACAGCAGGAAAAATATATGTTTTGTTTCATATCTGATTTTAATAAATCAATATCGTATAATTCTTTTTCTTTTGTTATATAAGATTCTGTTTGGAAACATAAATTTATCGCTTGTTGATAAAGATTATTCTTATCTGAAAGTTCACATGATATTGGGATAAATATGTCCTTATGTCGGGCATCGAATAGGTTATCGGGAGATGTTTTTACATTTGGGGTATCGAAACTATAACGTGAGTTAGAGAGATAATGTTCGTAGTTTAATTGTAACCACTCATCAGTATTTGGAGTCTGGTTTGTTGATGGAATTTGATTAGTTACATTAGTGGCGATAATAGGTGGTCTAGAGAGAGCATCAGCATTAGTATTTATTTTTCCAGCTTTATATACGATTTCGTATTCAAATTCTTCTAATTTTAATCTCCATCGTACTAAACGACTACCGGGATCTTTGATTGAAAAGAGCCATGTGAGGGGTTTATGGTCAGTGACAATTTTAAATTTTCTACCAAAGAGATATGGTCTGAAGTGTTTAACAGCCCAGACAATAGCTAGCAGTTCTCGTTCTATTGTTGAATAATTCGATTCTGCTTTATTCAGGGTTCGGGAAGCGAAGGCAATAGGTAAATCTTTTCCTACTTCGCCTTGAGAGAGAATTGCTCCTACAGCGTGCATAGAAGCGTCTGTAGTCAAAATGAATTCTTTAGTGAAATCTGGATATTGTAAAATAGGAGGATTGGTGAGAAGGTTTTTACACTGTTGAAAAGCAGTTTGTTGTGATTCACCCCATATAAATGGGACGTCCTTTTTTAGTAGGCTGGTAAGAGGTTTAGTAATTTTACTGAAATTTGAAATAAATCGACGATAGTAACCAGTGAGGCCTAGGAATGCTTTGATATCTTTACAATTTTTGGGCACAGGGAAATTTCGGACTGCATTAACTTTATCGGGATTAAGTTTGACTCCTTCACTAGATATTATATGCCCTAAATAAGCAACTTCATGCCGGAGAAATTCGCATTTATCGGGTTGGACTTTGAGTTGATATTTTTTAGTCGAGAGAAGACTTCATGAAGTTTTTGTTCGTGTTCTTGTAGACTTGAAGCAAATATTACTATGTCATCTAAGTATACGAAGCACCTTTCGCCTTGTAGCCCATATAATACAGAGTCCATAACACGTTGAAAAGTGGCTGGAGCATTTTTTAACCCAAATGGCATGCGTTTGTATTCATAATGGCCGTAAGGTGTACTGAAGGCAGTTTTAGGAACATCTTCGGGATTAACTTCAAGTTGGTGAAAGCCTGAGGCAAGATCTAGTGTTGTGAAGTATTGGGAATGACCTAATTTATCTAGGATATCAGTAATATTTGGCAAGGGGTAACTATCTCCGACTGTGACGTCATTAAGTTTGCGATAGTCAATGACTAGGCGCCATTTTTGTTTCCCAGAGGCGTCAGTCTTTTTTGGTACTATCCAGATAGGGCTATTCCAAGGTGAAGAGCTTGGCTTGATAATATCTTGATCTAACATTTTTTGTACTTGAGTTTTTACTTCTTTCTCATGAATCTGGGGAAAACGATAAGATTTTGTGTGAATTGGAGCTTGGGTTGTTGTGGGAATTGTGTGTTTAGTATGGTTGGTAAAAGATAAAGAGTCTCCCTCTAAATAAAATATATCATAATATTCTGAGATAATTTTATCTAATGACTCGCATTCCTCTTTGTTCAAATGGTCTCTCCTAATGAGGTTATGAACTTTTTCTTGTCTGTCAATGGAATTGTATTTAATATTGTTATCTTGTGAATTGGAATTAACGCTGTTTATTTGTATAGAGGTTTCTTTAAAAGATTCAACTGAGATAAGGGGAACTGATATTATCTTGTTGGAATTGGTCACGTTTATGCAAGTAATGTTGAATGAATTATTACGAACTTCCACTAGTGAGCTGGGAATAATTATGCCATTATCAATTTCTTGTTTATTTACGATGGCTGTTCCTGAACTAATAGAGTTTGTGGTACAAGTTATCACGGTTTCCGTGCGACTTTTGAGATTGTGGCTTTTCATAGTTTGATTATTCTCTTTATGTAGGAAAAATAATGTATATGTTTTGTCAAGGATTTGCATTGATTTAGCTTTAACAGAAATGTTTGCATTGAACTTGGATAGGAAGTCATTACCTAGAATACCGTCCGCTTTTATGTTAAGCTTGGCTACATGGAACTGGAAAGTAGGAAAGTTATCTACTGAGATTTCAGCTGTACCACAGCTAAGGGTTGGATTCTGAGAATTTGAAACACCCACGATGGAAACAACGTTAGAAGTATTTAGTGCAGCGTTCCCTATTAGGTCTTGCCTGATAATAGAGATTCCTGCTCCCGTGTCAACTAAGAAAGTGACTGGATTTTCTTCAATTTGTAGTTTGCAATGAAGCAGACCGTCTGAGGGTATTTCATTTAAAGATGATATAGTATAAGATTGAATTTCTTGTTTAGATTTAGTTGATTTAGGAAGCGTTTTCTTTTTCTTGGGTTTGGATTTCGAGGATATCGTAGATTTAGTATTTCCAATTGGAATATTTACATTAGTCTTAGCAGATACAGTGGAGATAGGGGGTCGAGTTTGGGGCTGGTTACCCTGTCCGTTATTATTCATAGATACAGTGGAAATAGAAGGTCGAGTTTGGGGCTGGTTGCCCTGTCCGTTATTATTCATAGATACAGTGGAAATAGAGGGTCGAGTTTGGGTGCTGATATCACGAGTTTGAGGAAATTTAGGGTTTAAACTCAATTGTCCCCGATGGACTGGATTGAGTGAGTTTAATTTATTTTTATTTATTGGTCTATTTGTAAGGAGTTCAGATTCAAGTTGTTTACCATTCCTTGGTCCTGATTCTCCATCGATGGATAATGGGCTGAAGCGGTTATTTCCATAGAGGGCCCCATCTCTATGTCCGCTTGATAGTTTAAATGATTTACTGCGGCTTCGTTTGGCTTTTGGTTAGCGAAAGACTGCCTCATTGAATTGTTATAGGCCCGTTTTCTACAATCTGCTATCAAATGACCCGGAGTTTTACAGTAATTGCAGATTTTAGAAGTTGTGGGGTTTAGTCTCTGTGGATAAGTTTGCGGTCTTAAGTTTTGTTGGAAAATCGGGGGTTTTGAAATTTGGGGATATGATTTTCGAGGGACATTACTATAATTTATAGGGGTTGATGTTTTTTGGCTAGTTAATTTATATATTGACTGTCTCGTGTGGTTCATTGTTCTAATTTTTTCTTCTTGCATTGCGAAACGACCTGCATTGGTTAAATTGTCAAACTGTTTCGTACGCAACATAGTACCTATATCAGAATTCAATCCATTTACGAATACACTTAAGGCAGTTTCTTCAGTAGAGTTTTTCCGTCCTAACAGTGAATCGTCTTTTATTTCCGCGGATAGTTTTTCAATAATTTTACTACGACACAGATCTACTCGGTGGTAATATTCAGTTATTGTTTCATTGCTTTTTTGAAACATGGATTGTAATTCTAGATTCAAATGAGAGATAGTCTTTATATTGGAAAACCTTTGAATTAGGTATGTTTTTAAGGCTTCCCAATCTGCATATTGTCTGCAATGGACATCGGACGCACTAGATCCAGTTATTCTGTTTAAAGAATATACAAGGAGAATCTCCTTTTGATTTGTCGAAGCTAGATTAAAAGCTGCGTCGCAAGATCTAACAAATCTATAAATTTGTTGGGATTGTTGTGTGTCAAAATCGGGAATAAGTTTTAAAATTGTGTTGAGATCTAATTGGATTGTCTTAGAGGAATCTTCCATTTTAATTGACATAGTAATTAACGATATAGTAAATATAGGAATAGAAATCAGGATTTGGAAAACAGGATTGAGCGAAACAAGTTTAGCCACTCACCAAAGTAGTAACAATGTTTTTAGGAGCTGCATGTCCGGCGAAGTACTTTCGAAAGCCTTAGGCTACCTCTGCAACAATCTCGTTCACTTTTTGGGCGATGTTTGTCCCGTTTGCGCGACGATTTATATTTGCAGAGTTATGACTCCGACAGTTCGTATACACTTATTAGCAGCGGATAATACGAAGTATCCTACCGACTACGCCAATTTGTTACGAGGTGAAAACACTAAACGAGTTTCCTTTAAAATTATTTATTAGATAGTTACGTCTAGAGAGTACAATTTGAACTGAGCTGCCAATGATGGCTGTATTCTGCTTTTAGACAATTAGAGTGAGAGATATCAGCTATGTTTCTGGGAAGGCAAGTTAATGTTTACAAAGATAAGATACGTCAATAATTAATGATCAAAACAGATGTTGTTATCGAGATAGTGATAACTACGTTTGTGGGAAGGGAAAGATAAGATATGTTAATGATTAATGATACTGAAAACAGATGTTGTTATCGAAATAGTGATAACTACGTTTGTGGGAAGGGAAAGATAAGAGATGTTAATAATTTATGATACTCAGAACCGAATGAATAACTTATTAACTAATGTTGTTATCGTAATAGTGATTAGATATAAACATGTGTCGCAGCGCGGCAATCAACCGACGGGAATAGTTTAAAATACTTTCGCGGCAGTCCCGAACTTTTCCACCAATGAGAGGCGCGCGCGGGCAAGTGTAGTGGAGTGAGGCGCATAACTACCCACGTATTTTATTTTATATAGCATCATTTTCGCAACATCGTCGTCACTGCGCAATACATTGTAAAATCAATTAGATTGAATATAATCTCTAAAATTAATTAGAAGACTTCGTTTTCTTCATCTCATCACCTGGGGATGGAGCTGTCGAGGGAACATTTGATCCTCCTACGCCGGACGCCAAGAATCGGACCTGTGGATGAAGAGGAACTGGAGTCCATTTACCTACTCTGGAGCACCACGCAAGAAGAGTCAGACGGAAGATTTGCGCATCATCGTTTTCCGTGATTCAAATACACGCTTCGGGTAATTTGTGCGTTGTCATCGTTCTTCAGTGTTTCGCAGTAGCTGAACAGACCAGTTGACAGCGTCGTAAACCGTGAGTAACCTCAGTTTTCATACAAAACATCAAAATGAGCGAAGATAGGGCTGCAGTTTCTAGTGATCATAGTAGAACTAAGTCGAAATCACCAGCTATTGTCATAGGGGGTAGCGATCCATTCAATGAGTCAGTAACGGTTTTCAACCGAAAACGTGGCGTCATAAAAGCTAAGTTAACGAGGTTTGAAACATATGTTAATACGTTGAATCCCTCAATGTTGTCTGAGCAGGTTAGAGCAGACTTAAAATTACGAATACTAGACGCTAAGTCAATATTTAACGAATTTGACAACATTCAAACGCAAATAGAGGAGTTGTCAGGAGATAGCATTAGCCTTGAAAAGGTAGATCACCGCGAAGTTTTTGAAAACAGCTATTATAGCACGGTTAGCCAAGCGCAGTGTTTACTAGACGAAGCAGGAGAGGCGGCCGGTGACCGCTCCAGAGGGTACAAAGCTAGAGTAGACTCAATCAAGTTACCTACTATCACCCTCCCTACGTTTGACGGTTCGTGTGAACACTGGCTCGAGTTTCGAGATACCTTTTTATCGCTCATCGATAACGCCCATCATTTGTCTAACATACAAAAGTTTCATTATCTGAAATCCTCGCTAAAAGGTAGTGCATCATTAGTGATAGACCAGCTTGAATTCTCGTCCAATAACTATATTATCGCTTTAGAACTATTGCTTAACAGGTATAATAATAGTAACTTACTTATTCACAATCATGTCAAGGCTTTGTTTTCTATGCAAAAGGTGACAAAAGAATCGCCGATTATGTTGAGAAAGCTCATCGACACTGTGCTAAAGAACCTACGCGCACTAGGCATGCTAGGCGAGCCCACGGACTCGTGGGACACGCTCATTAATTACATTATAGTGTCCAGGCTTGATGACGTCACAGAGAGAGAGTGGGAACAACATAAAAACACATCATTAATTCAAAACAAGGGAATTGACTACAGATGTAAGGTGGATGATCTGCTTGGGTTTTTAAAGTTGCGTGCTGATATATTAGACACATTGACAGCTTCGCATAATAAGTCTATGATTAGCCCATTCAAAGCAGCAACTCAAAATGGTAAAATTCATTGTAACATTTCATTGAATAAACAACTTAACACTTTTCGCAAAAAACAATTATGCATAATGTGCCAAGCAAATCACCCACTGTACTCTTGTCAGAAGCTTATTGATGCATCATATGATACGAAAATTAACTTAATACGTGACAATAGGCTCTGCGAGAACTGCCTACGTGCAGGTCACTCGAAAGAGGAATGTCGGTTTGGTCCCTGTCGCTTATGTAATAAAAAACATAATACCTTGATTCATGTCGACGAAGTTCAAAGCGCGTCTAAGTCATTTCTAGTAAACACACAGGTGTCAGCGTCGCCCGAGAATGACTACCTTACCTCGTCCGCGTCGGGGTCTATGCACAATAAGGTGCAACCTGATTCAGTCCTTATAAATAAATCGCACTCGGTTGATATTCGGGCGAACTGTGAAGCTGTGCTGTTATCTACCGCACTAATAGAAGTTTCTGACGAAGACGGTAGCTATCATCTCGCGCGGGCTTTGCTTGATAGCGGAAGCCAAAAATGTTTTATTACCAATACGCTAAGTAAAAAACTTAACCTTAATTTGATACAGTCCACTCATAAAATAGAAGGTGTCGGTAACTCTGTAGTGCAATGCACACAGTACTGTGATGTGATAATAAAATCGCGAACTGACAAATTCACGAAACGCATTTCGTGTATTGTTATACCAACAATCACATCATCACTACCGACCTTCTCGTTACAACGCGCAATCTTTGACATTCCCGACGGTTGTCAATTAGCTGATCCGCTATTTCATAAAACTCAGAACATAGATATCTTATTAGGCGCAGATATATTCTGGGATTTAATTCAAGTCGGTAAAATACGTTTACCAAACGGTCCCTTCTTACATCGTACGACTTTAGGTTGGGTAATTTCAGGACCTATCCACGACTCGCGAAAGGATAGTGTTATACAATGTAACTTTACACAATCTATTGATACGCAATTACGTAAATTTTGGGAACTCGAGGAGATTCCTAAGCTTCAGGATTCGCGCACTGAAGTTGAAATCGCTTGCGAAGAACATTTCGTCAAAAATACAAAGCGCAATAGTGACGGAAGGTTCGTCGTAAGCATACCTTTCAAGGAATCTCCCCAATCACTCGGTGACTCGAGAACTCAGGCCGAACGCAGGTTCTACTCGTTGGAAAACCGATTACAACGCGATTTACAATACAAAACGCTATACAACGATTTCATGCGGGAATATTTAGAAAGAACATGTCCCGTGTGGAATCATATCCAAATCCGCATTACTTTCTGCCTCACCATGGGGTGTACCGCGAGCACAGCACCACCACGAAGTTGCGAGTCGTGTTCGACGCCAGCGCAGCCGCGTCTTCGGGCAAGTCTCTGAACGACCTTCAGCTCGTGGGGCCTGCTATACAGGGTGATCTTTTCGCAATATTACTACGTTTCAGGCAACATCGATACATCGCTTGCGGTGATGTAATTAAGATGTACAGACAGGTGCTTGTAAATGAAGAACAGCGCCCTCTGCAAATGATCCTTTGGCGTGATGAGTCCTCGCAGCCCCTGGGCACGTACCAACTTAACACCGTGACGTATGGTACAGCGTCCGCGCCATTCCTTAGCGTGAGGTGCATTAAGCAAATAGCTCAAGACTGCGATGACCTTGACGTCAAAAGGACACTGCTAGAGGACATGTACGTTGACGATTACGTCACGGGATTAGACGATAAAGACCAGTTACTGAAGCTATGTCAAAATGTATCGGATACATTGCAAAAAGCCTGTTTCCCTTTAAGTAAATGGCACTTCAATTTTAAGTGTGACATGTCACAAGTACCCCTTGACTTTTCTAAATCATTAAATTTATCCGAAAATAGTCAAAGTAAAACGCTAGGTATAAACTGGAACCATTTCGCTGACGACCTGTACTATAACACACAATTTGAAAACAACGAAACGCCAACAAAGCGGTTAATTCTTTCTTCTATCTCACAAATATACGATCCTATGGGACTACTTAGCCCGGCAATAATTATAGTAAAGGTTATTCTTCAACAGTTGTGGCTAACTAAATTAGGTTGGGACGACCCTATACCTCACGAAACAGTCGGTACGTGGAACCAATTTGTGAACGAATTAAAAAATATATGTAACATTCGCATACCGCGACACGTAATAGGCTGTCACCCTAAGTACTTAGAGCTCCATATATTCACTGACGCTTCACAGACCGCTTACGGAGCCTGCGTTTACATTCGCACTGTTAATGATGACCTGTCCGTTACTGTTCGACTGCTGTGCGCCAAGGGCAAGGTGGCCCCCCTCAAGCCTGTCACCATGCCACGACTAGAACTGTGCGGGGCACTGACAGGTGCGCGACTGTACAGCAAGGTCCGCGACGCTCTTCACTGCGATTTCGTATCGGTGAACTTTTGGTCAGACTCAACAATCGTTTTAGGTTGGCTTCGCACTCCACCTAACATATTAAAAACATTTGTGCAGAACCGCGTTGTAGAAATCAATGAGTTGACTAACGGCTTACCGTGGCGGCACGTTAGTGGGACCGATAACCCAGCGGACTTAGTATCTCGCGGAGCGACCATAACCACTTTATCATCGTGTAACTTATGGTGGAATGGACCGGGTTTCCTTCAAAATATAGAATTTATAGCCTCAAACAATTCGCAAACTGAAGGCTTAGTTACACTACCTGAAATAAAGCCTACAAAGATTTTATCTTTTATATCCATACAGGACACGCCTAATACAATATTCCCGTTTCAAAGATTCTCTCAAATAAATCGCATGAAACGAGCGACCGCTTACCTACTGCGCTTTGTAAACAACGCGCGCAACAAAAATGCAAAGCGCAGCGGTGTGCTCAGCGCCCGCGAACTAGCAGAAGCTGAACTCGTTTTGGTTAGGCTATCTCAGTTAGAATCATTTCACGACGAATACACAACTCTTATTTCCAACGGTAATATTAAACCAGGCAGTCGCTTAGCCAAATTGTCTATATTTCTAGATAATAAAAATATAATTCGCGTTGGGGGTCGCTTAGGTAACTCGACTCGATTCGCATACGAGAAAAAGCATCCCATAGTGTTATCCGGTAGCCATGAGTTCACTATAGCATTATTAAGACATGAACACAAAATACTTCAGCACGCAGGAGCGCAAGCACTGCTGTTTAACATACGCGAAACGTGGTGGCCTATCAAAGGTAGGGACCTAGCTAGGAAGGTAGTTAATGAGTGTGTCAAATGCACTCGTCACAGGCACGAATGTTTATCACCTATGATGGGTAATTTACCGGAAGAGAGAATAAGCGCTAGTTTTCCATTTTACCACTGCGGCGTCGACTACGCGGGCCCGGTGTTCATACTTAACCGCAAGGGTAGGGGAGGTAAAACCATAAAGGCATACATTTGTTTGTTCGTTTGTTTTACTACGCGTGCGATCCATCTGGAGTTAGTCAGCGACCTAACTTCCGAAGCCTACCTACTTGCATTAAAACGATTCATTGCACGTCGTGGTAAACCTACACAAATATACTCTGACAACGGCAGGAACTTTGTAGGTCTCAAGAATGAATTTTCTGCATTCTTGAACAGTTGTTCGGATAGTTTACTAGATTACGCAACAACACAGGGTATCACATTTAAATTTATACCACCGTACGCTGCTCATTTTGGTGGATTGTGGGAGGCTGGGGTTAAATCGTGTAAACATCACCTTGTCCGTGTTATAGGCAACGCACATTTGACCTTCGAAGAGTACAGCACAGTGCTTGCGCAGATCGAGGCTGTATTGAACTCAAGGCCTCTGTCACCGATGTCTGCCGACCCCAACGACCTGCAGCCGCTGAGTCCGGGACACTTCCTGGTGGGCCGCCCGCTCACCGCACCAGTGTATGCTGACCTCAGCGCTTCACCAACGGAATTGAACCGACTTCCTCGCTACAAACGCATCGAACAGATAAGATACAACTTTTGGAAAAGATGGAATTTAGAGTGTATCTCAGAAATGCAAACTAGATCGAAATGGACGCACAATACAAATGACCTTCAACCAGATACCATGGTAGTGGTAAAGGACGATAACGCTCCACCTATGAAATGGCTCCTAGGACGCATTGTCACCACATACCCTGGTAAGGATGGAATCGCTAGAGTCGCAGACATCAAGACTGACAAAGGGATCATAAGAAGAGCATTCTCAAAGATATGTCCATTGTTTCCGTTGGAAGCGACTCCTTCCAAGGCCGGGGGCATGTCGCAGCGCGGCAATCAACCGACGGGAATAGTTTAAAATACTTTCGCGGCAGTCCCGAACTTTTCCACCAATGAGGGGCGCGCGCGGGCAAGTGTAGTGGAGTGAGGCGCATAACTACCCACGTATTTTATTTTATATAGCATCATTTTCGCAACATCGTCGTCACTGCGCAATACATTGTAAAATCAATTAGATTGAATATAATCTCTAAAATTAATTAGAAGACTTCGTTTTCTTCATCTCATCACCTGGGGATCGAGCTGTCGAGGGAACACATGACTTATTTCTAGCTAGGTCTAAAGGTTATAATATAACAGAATGAATAACTTATTAACTAATGTTGTTATCGTAATAGTGATTAGATATAAACATGACTTATTTCTAGCTAGGTCTAAAGGTTATAATATAACACCTCTGATCCATTGGTTGTAAAATACTAGTTGTATTACTATATTACTATATTATTACTAGCTGGAAAAAATGCTAACTCTATGTTTCGAAGATTAGATATGATTGGGTGAGCAGGACAATTGTCTACTAGAAGCAAGATTTTCCGTGATTTAATTCAGCATCCCATTTTCTCACTTCCTCTTCAAAAATCTGCGATGTCATCCAAGCTGACTTGTTTGCTTTGTACGTAACTGGCAACTGTTTTATGTTCTTGAAACACCGAGGGTATTTCGATTTGCCTATAACTAAGAGCTTTCTTTTTTCTGTGCCACTCATATTGGCAGCCACTAGAACTGTAATACGCTCTTTAGACAGTTTTCCTCCAACACATTTTTACCCTTTGAATTTTAAAGTTTTGTCGGGAGTCAACTTGAAAAAAAGGCCAGTTTCATCTGCATTAAAAATGTCTTCTGGTGAGTACTAATCCAATTGTTAGTCACATTCATATCGACATCCCGCGCCTCTCCGTTCATTTTACCGTACGTAATTTGGTGACGGTTGTTACGAAGTGAAAACACTAAACGAGTTTTTTTTAAACTATTTATTAGATAAGGTAAAGTGCCATTTTGCAATGTGATGACAAAAACCCCAAATATTAAGCACTTCTAAAACTCCCAAAAGTTTGATTTTGGTTTTAATGACTTCGGGAACTATTTCCCATTACGAAAGAGACATCAATTTACCATATAAGTTGCCTTTAAATAACTTTAAAAAATATTTTTTAATAATTTCCGTGAAGGAAATTCGGCGCCGGCGCGGTATGTCCACCGGCGCCGATCGTGGGACCTGGTACGGAGGCTCCTCCTCTGCTGGGGCTGCTGGTGGGGCAATTGGACATCGTCCTCGTCGCCATTTGCCCCTAAAACAAAAGTGTAACATGCAGACTTAGTATAAAATAGATGCGAAATCAACTTTTATGTTAGTAGTTTTTTTTACACAATTAGCAAACAAGTCAGGGTAACTTACATATTTTCAGGATAGTTATAAATAATAAATAAATATAATAAATAAATATTTTACAACAACACACACATTGCCTTCATCCCATTTTAAGTAGCTAAAGCACTTGTGCTATGGAATTCAGACTGTATATAAATCAGGCAGCAAAAATGATGTAAACTTCGTTCTTCAATTAATCTGTTTATTTTATTGCTCACACATATGTCGATGTGTTATCGACGTCAGTACGAAGACAAAAAAAAAACGTAGCCTTAAAATAAGGTTTAGCAATATACTACAGTACAAATAAAATGTTGCCGAACCAAAGGGAAAGGCGCTGATACTTTAAATTTATACAAAACCAAATATAAAGACTTTTAAACCCCAACATGCCCCCGGGCGTTGAAAGCTTGCCTTTCAACCGACGATTTCTTGTTCGGGGAGGGGACAAATCTTCGAAAATGCCCTCCGCACCACACCTTTGGAGATTTTAATATCCGCCACTCTGCTGACACCGTCCGAGCCAGGAAAGATGGCAACCACTCTGCCGAGCCTCCATTTTAATGGTGGCAAGTTATCCTCTTTGAGAAGAACGAGCGTGTTGAGTTTCAAAGTGTAATCACTTTTAGTCCACTTAACACGTTTCTGCAGGTCGGAGACATATTCTTTGCTCCACCTCACCCAAAAATGTTGACGCAGCTGCTCTATGCGGTGGAATCTGGTGAGGTTGCTGCTCGAACAAGGTGCAACGTCCTTGGTTGGTATAGCTGTGAGTGGACGACCAACCAGAAAATGTCCAGGTGTTAAAGGGGTGTCATCTGCAGGATCTGATGAGAGTAGAAAATTCAGATAGCATCCCAGTAAATGTAGTCATAAGATCAGTAGGCAGATCCTCGTCCCATGACAGTTTCAAAAGCCATAACTTCTGCAACAGCATTTTAAAAATAATAACGCACGGAGCCAGGAGTCCCAATGGGTCGAAAATTCGTGCTGTAACTGATAATAGATCGCGTTTGCTTCGAACCCGTGAACAATCGATTTCGTTGGGAAAACCTAGCGTGTCAGAAGTGCAGTGCCATCCGAGGCCAAGAGTCTTTGTCATAGTATTGTCACCGAAATTTAAGTCTTGTGACTGTGAACAATCAGTGTTGACTAGACGAGGCTCGTTGGACTTCCACTTGCGTAGAGACATACACGCTGAAGCCAAAACAGAAGTAACACTGTCTCGTACACGTACTGCTTCTGAAAAATCATCTGTGCCCGTTAGTAAGTCATCAACAAAAAAATCGTGAAGAATGACTTTACCAATAGTATCGTCGATGCATTCTAGCCCAAGTTGGTGTAAACACCTAGTAGCTAGAAACGGAGCACTTGCAGTACCGTATGTGACAGTGTTCAGTTGAAAGGCCTTAACAGGACTGGAAGGGTTGTCACGCCATACAATTTGTTGGCAATGCCGATCATTGGGATGTAAGACTACCTGCCGGTACATCTTTTCGATGTCGGCAGACAGGATATATTTATGAAAACGGAACCTTAATAAAATAGACGACAGTTCATCCTGCACTACGGGGCCCACCATTTGAATGTTATTCAAAGAAACGCCGGAACTAGTCGGGCTACTGGCATTAAAAACAACTCGTAATTTAGTTGTGGTACTACTCTCGCGCAGTACACCATGGTGTGGGATGAAATAGGCAGAATCGGTGTTCAGAGAGCACTCAGACATATGACCGAGGGAGAAATACTCCGACATAAAGTCTCGGTACATATTTTCTAAGTGGGCTTGTTTCTGATTTCGCCTTTCTAATGATACTAGGCACCTCTTTGCTCGCAGCAAAGAATCACCCAGTACGTCGGGAGACTCCTTTAAAGGGAGTCGCACGTAAAAGCGACCGTTACTTAAACGAGTAGTATTTGTAACGAAATGGTTCTCACATTGTCGCTCTTCAATGGAATACGGTGATTTGTGGTTTACCTCTTCCAGTTGCCAAAAACGCGACAGCTGATTCTGTACGTCATACTCAATGTTCGGTAACTGGACTTTCAAAAAATTACAATAATATCGATTAGATGGGTGACCCGTGTTGATAGGGCCAGAAACAAGCCATCCAAGTCTGCTATCACACAAAATAGGTTTACCTGTACCTAACTTAATTTGTTGTGAACCAATAAGGTCCCAAAACACATCAGCGCCTAATATTAGATCAATAGCAGATGGTTTATAAAAATAAGGATCAGCCAAATGTATATCAGCTGGTATGTTTATGTTTGCAATGTTGATCAAACGACTCGGAATATTTTCTGAGATCTGTGGCAAAACAAAACAAGGAATTTGCGTGGAAAATGTCTCATTTAGCGACTGCAAACGAATATTGCACATTTTACCTACTTGTGACATTGAATTATTAATACCTTGAATAAAATTATTACAAGGGTTATAGGGTAGATTAAGCTTATCAAATAATCTACTGGTCACAATACAGGAAGTACTTCCGCTGTCTAATACTGCGCGAGCTAAAATCGGGTGATTATTATAATCATATATATGAACTAAGGCTGTTGATAACAACACCTCGCTCGTAGTATCACTCAGCGCTGTAGCAGTTCCGATCGCTGACAAAGTAATATCGCTGCTGCCGGCACATTCAGCGCTGCGAGCGCTCAAAGGGACAGGCGGCGGCGATCGGCGTGACAACAAATTAGTATCACTGGAATGCGGTTCCTGTGCAGAATACTTTTTTTCAGTTAGGTGAATCAAAGTGTTATGTTTGCGTTTACATATTTTACACCCAGGCCTTTTACATTGATTTGAATAGTGACCAACACGGAAACAATTGTGGCAAATCTTAAAATTCAGCAATGCTTGTTTTCGTTCGTTTATAGAAAGCGACAAAAACTGTGAACAATTATTTAAATTGTGTTCACCGCGACATTTCGGACATGAGTTTACAGAAGGATTAGTTTGCTGGACAGACATCATAGTATGCAGTTTGTGCTGATTTTTTGTGGATGAAGTGTGCGAGTGAGAAAGACGAGACAATTCTAAAGTTTCTATAACGTCAGCCCGGTTACGAAGGAATTCAATGAACTGAGTTAAATGTATTGAACTGTTTTTGTCTGTGCGACCTTTGAACTCTTCCCACTCACGCAGTGTCTTAGAATCTAGTTTATTAGTGAAAATGTAAATCAGTAGTGTATCCCATTTGTTCACAGGTTCACCTAATGATTCTAGGGCGCGCAAGTTCTTATTTATCTGATCAATTAGACCCTTTAAAATAGATGATGACTCATTTGTGACAGATGGAATATTGAATATGGCAGAAACATGATTTTGAATAAGTAATCTTTTGTTATCGTACCTGTCACAAAGAAGCTGCCAGGCTAGATCATACGAACTCGCGGAAAATTCCACAGATTTCAGTACAACCGACGCAGAACCATCCAACGATGATCTTAGGTAGTGAAATTTATTTATCTTATCAATGTCATCATTGCTATGAATTAGACTCGAAAATGTATCCTTAAACTCAAGCCAATTGTCATAGGAGCCACTGAACTTCGGCAGTTGAATAGTGGGCAGTTTAACAAGCATATTCTTAGTGTGGGATTGACCTGAGACAGACAATGATTTGTAACATTCCTTGTCATCAGCTGACTTAGCAGATGACAGGATGTCCTGTGCCTGAGTTAGTGCACGAAAGTATTGATTTTCGAAAGAATTTCTTTCTGACAACTGTACTTCAAGTGTGTCCGTGACACATTCTATTTGTAATTGCAATTCATCAAACCTTCCATAAAGTAATTCAATTTTATTTATCCGCAATTGTAACTCACGCGACAAAGATGCATCCATTTTCCCAACATCCAACATCTCAACATAATTGGCAAATGTTGTAAGCTGTCCTTTAAAACTGCCTCTTTTCTTGATTAACATTTTAAAATCCGATTCGTCAGTCATTTTGGGAAACGAGGTAGATCAACCTGGAACGTTATACAATAACAAATTAATATTACACACCTAAACTATTACTAATACTTGGTACTTAACTATTACAAAGCTAAGAAAGTGTAGACTGAATTAAGTTGTATTTTATATCTTGAAAGATTAAACACAGCGAAATAACTGTAAAAATACACTTAAAGAATAATAGTACGGACTATTTAGTCACGAAAATACATGTATGTAACTACTTACAATGAAAAATAATAATTTATAGGATAACCTATGAAGTATGAAACTTACTCAAGTATTTTATACAGAACGAATAATACACAAAATACAAATAATAAATTGAGATAAAGATGTAATATATGCCAAGACAGTTAATTAACGCTGCATTTGTCAGCTGTACTGTATAAATAAGTACGAATTAACTTCATGTCTTATAGCACTAGCTAATCCAAAATGGTGGTTAACTACAATCTATAACTCATTTAATGTGTAAGTAATTAAATTGTACTGACCTGTGAGGTACACAAAAATAAACTAAATACTACCTGATAATGAGTGTTGGTAAAATTAATTAAATTTAAACACAAAACAGTTTGTAATATGCAAATGTCTTCTTCACTGCACAAACACAATGACTTAGCAACGTGGCTTCCCGGTGTTAAGTCTCTGTTCTTGAAATATCTTGATAAATCAACACTTCTCTTTGGTGGATCTCTTGTGATATCCGGCTCGAAGGACCATGTATATAAATCAGGCAGCAAAAATGATGTAAACTTTGTTTTTCTAATTAATCTGTTTATTTTATTGCTCACATATATGTCGACGTGTATCGACGTCAGTACGAAGACAAAAAACGTAGCCTTAAAATAAGGTTTAGCAATATACTACAGTACAAATAAAATGTTGCCGAACCAAAGGGAAAGGCGCTGACACTTTAAATTTATACAAAACCAAATATAAAGACTTTTAAACCCCAACAACCACTAGGTATTATTATGCCGATAGTGAAGTACGGTGAAATTGAGAAGGAACTAGAATTATTTGTCATAGAGGGAGGTACAACATCCCTGTTAGGTAGGCAGTGGTTAGCCGAGTTGAATATTAATCCCACCACTTTTCCTATTAATCAGGTGAACGGTAATAAACAACTGTATGACGTTATCCACAGATATGAAGACCTATTCTCGGAGGGCCTGGGCCGGTTCAAGGGTGGCAAGGCTCGACTTAGGGTGAGGGAAGGAGCAGTTCCGGTGTTTTGCCGAGCTCGCCCTCTGCCGTACGCTTTGAAGGAGCGGGTGGACGCCGAGTTAGACGCCATGTTGGAATCCGGAATCATCGAGCCGGTGGAAGCCGCGGATTGGGCTACACCATTGGTTCCAGTTCGGAAAGCAGATGGCGGACTCCGCCTCTGTGTCGACTTTAAGGTGACGTTAAACCCGGTGCTGGTTGTAGACCGATACCCTTTACCGCGGATCGATGACCTTTTAGTTAGCATGAATGGAGCGAGGGTATTCTCTAAGGTTGACCTCTCCCAGGCGTATAATCAGGTAGAGTTAGAGGACCCCGAAAATCTTACCGTGATTAATACCCATAAGGGTCTTTTCCGGTATAAACGGCTCGTGTTTGGTCTTTCGTCTAGTCCGGGGATATTTCAAAGAATTATGTCTAAGCTGATGAGTGACATACCCCATGTGGAGGTGTTCTTAGATGACGTAATTATTGGCACCCGTGGGGAAAGGGAGCACTTAGAAGTGTTGTCCAAGGTGTTACAACGTTTTCAGGATAATGGTATGAAGTTGAAAAAGTAAATGCTTGTTTATGGTGGATGAAATTAAATATTTAGGATATGTCATTTCAAAAGATGGTATAAAGGTTGACAAAGATAAAGTAAGGGCCATTGTAGATATTCCGCGCCCTGAGAATGTTACAGAATTGCGGTCATTCGTAGGCTTAGTTAACTTTTATGCCAAGTTTATTAAGAATATGAGTTGTATTTTGGCGCCCCTGTATAATCTACTGAAAAAGGGTGTAGCGTGGTCGTGGGAGAGTGAATGTGAAAGAGCGTTTCGGAGTGTTAAGCATATTCTGACCAGTGCGGAGGTGTTGGCCCATTATGACCAAGGTAAGCCACTGTGGCTGACGTGCGATGCGAGCGCGCGAGGTCTCGGTGGAGTCCTCACGCAGCGTGACGCGGCTGGGAACGAACGCCCGGTCGTTTATGTCTCGCGCTCACTCACAGCGGCCGAGAAGCATTATTCACAGATTGAAAGGGAGGCCTTAGCAATCATTTTTTGTTGTGAAAAGTTACACCAATATTTGTATGGTAGATCATTTATACTGCGGACGGACCATAAACCTTTGGTCACCATATTCGGACCAAAGAATGGAATTCCCGCAATGGCGGCCAGCCGTTTGCAACGGTGGGCTATCAAACTCGCGGCTTATACTTATGACATTGAGTACGTTAAGTCAAAGGATAATGGTGCCGATGGATTGTCGCGTTTACCCTTACTATTGCCACAAAATTCGACGCAAATGCCCGAACAAACATTTCTACATTTTGCCCAAAATGAAATTCTTTTAGACCACAATCAAATTAAAAAATATACAAGGCGGGATCCCCTATTGAGCCGCGTATTGAATTACATAAGAGACGAATGGCCGGCGGAAAATGACATAAAATTGCTAGGTCCCTACTTCAATCGCAAGAAGGAGCTGTATGAAGAACTGGGATGTGTCATGTGGGGATACCGAATAATTATACCGGAGGCTTGCCGAAGTAAGGTATCGGAAGTTCTCCACGAGGCCCATATGGGGATAGTAAAGACAAAGGCGTTCGCGAGGAGTTACGTGTGGTGGCCAGGTATGGATGAAAGTATTGAAAGGGTTTGCAAGGAGTGTAGTCTGTGCATAGCGGAGGCCGATGCTCCTCCGCGGCAGGCGCCGGTTCCGTGGCCGTGGCCGAGCCGGCCGTGGGCGCGGGTGCACATAGATTTTTTAGGTCCGATAGGAGGTAAATTGTTTTTGGTAATGGTGGATGCGAGAACAAAGTGGATTGAAGCTATGGAGGTAGCTAGCACAGCGGCTAAGCTTAACATAGCGAAGATAAGCGATATTTTCGCTAGATGGGGTTTTCCAAAGCAAATAGTTTCTGATAACGGGCCGCCGTTTACTAGCAAGGAGTTTTCTGAATATTTGACTAGAAATGGAGTTGAACATATTTTTTCCGCGCCGTATCACCCATCTTCGAATGGGGCGGCTGAAAATGCTGTATGTACGGTGAAAAGGGCTATTAAAAAAGCTGTTAGAGGAGGAAAGGACATAAATTTGTTTTTAAATACGTATTTAATGTATTACCGAAACACGGTTCATTGCACCACGGGAGCATCCCCGGCATCGTTAATGTTAGGGCGCGAGGTCCGCACGAAGCTAGACGCGTTACGCCCTGATCTAAGCACTCGTGTCAAGGAATGCCAGGATAAACAACGGGCGGTAGGTCCGGGGTCTTGTAGAGAATTAGGCGTGGGGGATCTGATATGGTTACACCAACATAGTTCAGGGGACAGGTGGGCGTCCGGAAAGGTCACGGAGAGGTTAGGAAGTTCGAACTATAGGGTCATTGATAGCGCGGGCAGGGTATGGCATAAACATATTGACCAGCTTCGGGTACAGAGACGGAGTTCTTTATTAGAGGCGCCCGATCTCTCGGAAGAGAGACTGCGAGCACGGACAATGAGTCCCGAGCTACCACCAGAGTCCCCGGCTCGCCGAGAACAGGCGTGTACCGACGAGGAGTTTCACGATTGCGAAGGTGGAGGAGAGATGATTAGCCATAAAAGGCCATCGGGCAGTCTTGAGGCTCCTGCCTCATTTGGACCTCATGCACGCGCACAAACTCCTACAGAAATGACATCCACACCTACCCTTGAACCGCCCCCCAGCCTCGACCGGTACGGCAATGCCGTCTAAGGAACCCGCCTCAGTACAAGTTTTGATTGTGTTAGTTATGCAGTGCTGAAGTTCATGTTAAGTTATTTTTTTATGTTGTTCTTTGTTTTCTATTTTAGTTATATTTGAGTCGATTGTATGTATTTATAGTGGAGGTGTCATATAGGTAGATGACAGAAGTCAGTTATGTCACTTTGTAAATAAATGCCTGAAAAGTAAGAGCTGTGTTTGTTGCCTCAAAGGAAATCCCAATATATTTCATGAATGTCATTAAACATTAAGGTTCATTGTTCACTTGTCACAATATACCAACTCTACCTTATTGATGTTTTAGTGACCATTTTCTTGGCCGACCGTACCACCAAGTTCGTTCCATTTGTAAGTAAAGTGACCTGATAGCACAGTCTGTCAGCCTTTTGTCCACAAAAAAATGGACACTTTTATTCTACAATTAGACAGACATTAGACGCTCATGCAAGCGTCATTCAATTCCATCAGTCATGATTTATGTAATGACTACTAATACTAATTCAAACATCATTCACTATATTAGACGATAGGAAATCCGTCAATCACAATCATGACTGTGGTAAAACTGAGATCAAAACGTATCGTCTAATGTCTGCCTTAAGTAATGTTGCATTGACTTGCCGTCGTAACGTAGTGGGCCAAGACTCTTGGGAGATATACAAGGGAGCCTCTAAGTATTATCATAAAGTTGCTATTTGTTAAGCGAGGAACTAATTGACAGTAACTGTATGCCGCACGTTTTATTTAACGTTATCTATACTTATAATAAATCTCTAGAGAGGTCAATTCTCTACATTAAATATATTTTCAAAATAACTATCAGGGGGTGATAAGTGATCGATACTGATGCCAAAAATGCAATCAGTAAAATATTTGTCTGTCTGTCTGTATGCTCCTTATAGAAACAAAAACTACTCGACGGATTTTAACGAACTCCTGAGCAGGTTATAGTATACTTTTCATCACGCTACAATCAATAGGAGCAGAGTAGTGAAGAGACATTTTGTGAAAACGGGAGAAGTTACTACATTTTTTAAGCTTAGTCGCGTGTGCAGCCTTAATGTTAAGTTCCTTAATGTTAATGTTCCTTAAGTTACATAGAAATCATGTATGGCGGAATTATTCTATAAAAAAATGTCTAAAATATATTCCGCAACAGAAAAATGTCTATCTATTATCGTTGACTCACAATAATGTAACTCCTGATAGCTTAGCAGTTCGGTGCATTCTGATTATATTTGTTTACTCTAACGTTTATAATACTCTCACTCATGCCTAAGTTAAAAAAGTAAACATTATTTTATACATAATTATACGTGAGCGTCTGTAGTCCAGTTGATCGGATACTTGACTTGTAACCGGGAGGTCCCGGGTTCGAGTCCGGCTACTGGACGTGTACCAATGGGACTCTTTTTCAGAGCCTATGTACGCAAACGCTCGTACGGTGAAGGACAACATCGTGATGAAACCCGCACACCACAAGGTGTGTGAACCCTATAACGGCGATGGGCTCACCCCCTGTCACGTTGGGTTAAATACGCTTGGTGAACCGTGGGCATTTGCTTTAGCAAGTGCCTCTGCCTACCCAGCTTTGGGATTAAAAGGCGTGAAGTTTTTTTTTTTTTTTTTTTTATAATTATACGTAATTTTACAAATCTAAGCATACATAGGGACAGACACCGGGAGGCGACTTTGTTTTATCTAAATATATAAAAGGAGAAACTGACTGACAGACATATCAACGCACAACCCAAACGGCTAAACAAAGGCACTTGACATTTGAACGAAAGTAGCTTAGGTTCCGTAGGGGTGTACTATGAAAGGAATTCCAAAAATTCCCACGGGAACGGGAATTAACGGGAAAATACTTTTGTATGAAAAATCTAAACCGCTAGAGTTAGAGGCTTGAAATATAGGATGCAGGTACTACTAAACTACGCAAATGAAATCGCGGGGCGTCCACTAGTTATAATTTCAATACTAGAATAACTAGAAGTAAGTAAATCAATTTACTTTCTGCACAGCGTGTCTCGGGTACTGATAGAAGATCAGCGCTCAGAGTGTTGTGTTAATCCACGTCACTCCAGCACACGCTGAATCAGAGCCCTTTTGCATTTGCCACGTCTAATCCCACAATGATTACTTGTTAATTTTCATTATTCTGCAATTGTTTATTTAAGTGTTATATCCACGCGTCTCCAGCGAGCCACTGCTGCGTCGGCGTTCTACATCTACGTGCATCGATGCAGTATTGGGCCTTCATTGACCTCAATATGCTTCATAAACGAAAAGTGACGATTCCTCGCGACGTGCCCATGATGCGCCGACTTCGATCACGTTCACCATCCGGACCGAGTCGAAGACGAGAATCTACCGCTTCACCAGTTGAGTCCTAACATCGGATCGGCTCACTAGTTTTACACAAGAGCTATGTGACACCTCTTATCGGGTCCATACTCTTTTAGGATAATTAGATTGTAGAAAATAGAGCAATGTGACACCTAACATCGGGTCCATTCTCTCTCCTAGTTTGTAGAAATGAGAATAAAATCATTCGTTTTTAGTCCTATCTGGTTTCCTTCGAACCCTCCGACTGTAGGAAATATAATTTAAGTGTACGTGTCAAATGTAAATAAATAAATAAATAAATAAAACAGCAATGGAGATCGTGTTCCACTACGATGCCAGAGCGATGTCCCTACGAGAGCAGGGACTCTAGTCTGACTGCAGTATAGTAGACTTGACCCACTTGGACTCTGGTCCCAGAGCAGGGAGCTAGTAAAGTCCCTTTGTACCACTTGGGTACCATACAACTTAAACTATCAAAAGGCAAATTGCATTAGGGAACCCACAAAACGTGAACGGTATTCAATGGCTTTCAATTAATAAACTTCCAGAATATTATGCAAGGAAATGAATCCATATAAATGTGCCGCTGAAATGATAAAGCGAATGTGTGGGTTTATATTATGATTAAAGCCCTTTTGTTACCAAAAGCTTACTTGATTGCGAGTGTTAGAGCCCGCATAAAGGGATTTCCGTGAGATGGAAATTAGTTTACAAAAGTTGGATTCGTATAATATCTTTTGTTCGTGTACAGTCAGATACATGTTCAGTGTCATCAAATCCCAGTCAAAGGATTTCCAACCTATGTACTCGTATAAATATCCGGCCGTTCTATATCACGGTTCAACATAGTTAAAAACAAATTTATTAATATAATCAGTGATAGTACTAGGTGTATAAATATGTTATTGAAAAATATTTACGCAATAAATAAATACTGAATCCTGGAGAAGTTTAATTAAAAATTTTTAACTTATTTAAATTTAAATACGTAAACTTTCGTCTATAATCTCTATGGAGGTAAACAGCATTGAAAAAACCAGCACCAAATATAGAACTATACAAAAAAAAAACAATTTTATCGCACCATAGAAATATATAACAAAATTCCAAAGTCTTTGAAAATACTGGAACCGAAAATGTTCACAAAAAGATTTAATTGTTTGTTTTAAAAAAATGCTATTATTATTATTATTATGAAGTATTCTTCACTGATGATTTTAAAGAAGACTTAACAGTCTTTAAAATTGACATTTTAGTTATAAGCTAGTTAAAGATTTTTTTTATTGTTGTGAATTAGTTTATGTTTGAATAATGCTATTACTTTTAAAAATATTTAAGCTAAGTTACTATTTACTTTACTTTGCAATGCCATTACAGGGCGTCATGATTGTTCTACAAATACTGTAACATTAAAGTGTACCATGATATGGAATCAATATACTGAATACAACGGAATATAACGGAGTGTAGGACGCCCTCAGGAAAGGTGGACTGATGATATACGCAAGATGGCTGACAGAAGCTGGATGCGAGAAGCCGAAAACAGATCACAGTGGCGTGCAATTGGAGAGGCCTATGTCCAGCAGTGGACAGGTATGGGCTGATGATGATGATGATACTGAATACAGAAGCTTTAGGGTACTTAACATTATTTGCATCAAGTTACAATCAAATTAATATCTTTTTGTTCTTTGGTTTAGTCTTACTTCGATTTTGACTTCTAATCTAAATAGTGGAAGACAGCATTACTACAAACGAGGAATTAGTTGCCTTTTGAGATAGCACCGCGGTTGAATACGTTCAAGACTTTAATGAAACGTGCAATCCGAAGCACGGCAGCGCTCAAAGATTAACTAGCTCCTTCCAGCTCCCCGAGACTACTTAACCGCAGTTATCGGAGTAGATGCACCAAGCCCATCTCCAGATTCCTGGACCTTAGCAATGCTAGAGTTTCTAAAGAGTTTCGAAAGCGTTTGTGGTCCAGTTGGTCGGATACTTGACTTGTAACCGGGAGGTCGCGGGTTCGAGTCCGGCTACTGGACGTGTACCAGTGGCACTCTTTTTCAGAGCCTATGTACGCAACGCAACGCTCGTACGGTGAAGGACAACATCGTGATGAAACCCGCACAGCACAAGGTGTGTGAACCCTATAACGGCGATGGGCTCACCCCCTGTCACGTTGCGTTAAATACGCTTGGTGAACCGTGGGTATTTGCTTTAGCAAGTGCCTCTGCCTACCCCGCTTTGGGATTAAAAGGCGTGAAGTGTATTTATTTTTTAATTTTTTTCATAAGAGTTTCTAGATACGACTAAGCGCATAAGATGGTTGTTACAAAATGGTGTATGTTGTTTGAAGCAGGGAGTAAGGCTTAAGAAGGCAATTCAGCAATTAATTAAGCTTAGGGCTTAAGGCCTACGACTTAGATGTTTTATGTGCTATGCCTACAAATAGTAGGGAAGGTACTGTTAGGTAAGACGCACTTAATCTCTTATAGGTCATAGCTGGTATTTTGCTGATCCATCTTTGGAATGGATCAGCAAAACACCAATCGGCTACTATGTATTTTTTATGCATCTACCAGTTGTATTTCTCCCAATAAACGCGGTACAAAGGCAACTTATTATGTCAAAACAAATGTTTTCCGGGTCAGCTAGTATTAGTATAGATTGAAAAGCTACGTTTTGAGCATTGAGGTCGTACTTACAATCTTACTATTGTCAAGTAAGAGTACAAGTCTGTAGTCCAGTTGGTCGGATACTTGACTTGTAACCGGGAGGTCGCGGGTTCGAGTCCGGCTAATGGACGTGTACCAATGGTACTCTTTTTCAGAGTCCATGTACGCATCGCAACGCTCGTACGGTGAAGGACAACGTCGTGATGAAACCAGCACACCATAAGGTGTGTGTGTGAACCCTATAACGGCGATGGGCTCACCCCCTGTCACGTTGGGTTAAATACGCTCGGTGAACCGTGGACATTTGCTTTAGCAAGTGCCTCTGCCTACCCCGCTTTGGGATTAAAAGGCGTGAAGTGTATTTTTTCTATACTTTCTATCTTCTAAGATCACAATAATTCACGGTGTCAGCTCAAAAGAAATGAAAAATTGCGGCCCTAAATTCTGAACGTAAGTACTGTCTAAACCTACAAGGATCTTTTGGCGCGTGAATTCTAAATACTTAATACGATTTCTCGAAAAACACATATTTCTCTTCTCCCTTTCTTCAATTTGTATTAAAACCTTTGTTTATGCTTGTATTGTGAAACAAATAATTATCAAATATATTTTCTATTTGTGTTTAAATTGATTGCAAAGTTTTTAGCGACGCGCCAAAAGATCCTTGCGATTTTGTGAGTACCAACCTGAAATTACAAATCGTCTCTTACCAACCAAAAGTATGAAATAAATCTTGCAGATTTCATTCCCCAAAATGTTAGATGACACAAAATAAGCGATGACCACTTTTTCTATCATTTACAATGTCTATTCGTGAAGTAAAAAGGATTTTTTTTTATCACTAATCAAGCGTTTGACCACCATCCTGCATGTTGTTAAGCAGCGATGTGGTCTACGATGGAGCACACTTGTTCATTAGTTACCTATTCACCCCAGTGACTTGAAGACCTTCAGACTGTACTGCGCAGGAAACACAGACTCCGGCAAGTCGTTCCACATCCCGGCGGTTCGCACTATGAAAGTAGACGCAAACCGTTTGGTTCGCGTAAATGGCAAGTCCACCTGGTATGGATGACGGGATAGGCAGAGACTACAGATCTCCATTTGTCACGGTCTTGACATACCCCTTTGACAAATGGAAATCTGTAGTCTCTGCGCACCCCTCTGGGAGAAAGGCGTGAAGTGTATGTATGTATGTAAAAAGGACCGTTCTGTTATTTATAATCGACTTGAAAATAGGGAGTTTACTCAATGGGGAATTTTCAAACTCCAGTTATATTTTTGTACGATTTTCATTATTTGGATTAATTATTCAAACTTCAGACACGTTTGTAACCTAAAACATACAATAAAAAGAATTACTCTGACTTTCGAAAAAGAGTCCCATTGATACACGTCAGGAACCGGACTCGAACCCGCGACCTCCCGGTTACAAGCCAACTGGACCACAGACGCTGTCTTAATATAAAATGAAATTTATTTTATATTTAATATAATAATATAAATTTATTTAAATCCAGTCAACACATTTCACGTGATACTTTTAAAAAAGCTGTCTACAATAAAATTATAAAGCTGAAGTGTTTGTTTGAACGCGTTAATCTCAGGAACTACTGGTTCGAATTGAACAATTATTTGTTTGTTGAATAGACCATTTATCGAGGAAGGCTTTAGGCTATAAAACATCACGCTGCGAAAAACGGGGAAAATTGCGTGCGCTGCGAAAACGGTTCAAGATACCAAAAATATATGTATATATAAAAGAATTATTCCTTTTGAAATGTTAAAAAAATGTCCATGACAGTATATGTCTATCTTTTAAGATTAACTCACCAGAACCGTTTTTATGATAATTAAATTTGGTCGAAATTAATGCATTATTTTTTATAATATTATAAAGAGGAAAGAATTCTATGGATATCCATCCATTCGTTTGTAACGAATAAAAGCTCCTTGACGAAGGAACGAAAAAAATGGGAGTAACACCGCGCGGTACAGCTAGTTTACAATATTAATATGATTATTAATCTCCTTAGAAATAATTTGACACGAAAAGCCTAATAAAAAATAATGTCCATTAATAAAAGCAATTGTATTCTCGTACGAAAATAAATTAATTTTATTCAGTAACAGCTCTCGGCAATCCATGTCGGCGACGAACAAATTGGTTGAGTGACTGTGCAATAGTTCGTTTTATTCCTGACCCAGATTTATCTAGATAATACTGAACGGAAAAATATCTTCCAAAAAACTTAAGGGCGATGTACAAATAAAGCCTAGTCATGATATTGATTTAGTAACTACTTATTTATTTATTTAGACACACCAACTATTTACATTGCGAACGTCTGAGGTCCAGTTGGTCGGATACTTGACTTGTAACCGGAAGGTCGCGGGTTCAAGTCCGGCTACTGGGCTGTTTTTCCAATGAGACTGTTTTTCGGATCCTATGTACGCAACGCAACGCTCGTACGGTGAAGGACAACATCGTGATGATGCACACCACAAGGTGTGTGGACCTTATACCGGCGATGAGCTCACCCCTTGTCACGTTGTGTTAAATACGCTTGGTGAATCGTGGACATTTGCTCTAGCTAGAATATATATATATATACGTAACTAGCAAACCCGGCGAACTCCGTTTCGCCACCAGATGGGTTCGTTTCGTTTACCCGCTTTTCTGTTGAATTTTTTCCTGAATTTTCTTTGCTATAAACCTCACGGAGCCCGAGACCTTTCCAACGAATGCAAAACCGTGGAAATCGGTTCGTGCGTTCTGAAGTTATAGCGTCAGGGAGGAAAACCAGACTTATTTTTATTTAGTAGATTACGTATATTATACAAGATGATTTCGGGGTCATGATCGGGACTTAGTTTTTGTACAATTTACATATTTAAACAATTTAGATACCATACATTAAATAATCACGTTATTTATTTAATAATATATACGGTATTATTTACAACCGGTATTATAGCGCGAAAATTAACCAAAGATAAGCATTCAGCTTACCTTCGTTGTTTGCCTGACGAGCTACATGTCAAGTAAAAATACAAGTACGAATAGCAGCCTGCAATATACAGGGTTACTTGTAACTCGACATATTCCTGGTATGGGAACATAAACCTCCAACATCCATATATATTTTTTTTAAATTAGAGCATATGTTTTCTCATTATAAGCACAAAGTTTTAAAAAATAAAATTTTATTTCCATTGATTTTATTAAGTTTGGTTGTTTTATTTTGGGTTTTATAGTTAGTATAGTTAAACGTGAGTTTATAATTAGTAAATAAATAAAGAATGACAGTAAATAACTCATTGCTTTTATTTTACAAACTTTTTCATGCAAGATTCTGGGAATTTCTAGAAAATATTAAAATAGTCAATATCTCAAGAACCATTTATTTCGGACCATACATATGAGGTTTATTTTATTGCATTTTAACTCCTCTATCACCCCATACCAGGAATACGTCGAGTTACAAGTAACCCTGTATATTTTGCTTTCAACATGTATTTTATTTTTTGGAGACGCATATTTTTTTGGAAATGGTTATTACACTCCGAAGGTCCCAAATAAATTTGGAAACAAAAACATTTTTTGCTTTCCAGTGTTTGCGGTGGCTTAATTTTTTGTGAAAAAGTTTTACACGTTTTATTCAAACAGAGGTACCCAAAATGTGCAAAAACGCTTCCGAGTTCCGATATTTGCACGCGACCTGGTGCGTGAATTGTATTTGAGGCTGTGAGCATTTGTGTTGACAAAATAAAACTATAGCATTTTTTTTGCTGTCCACAAACATGCGCCTTCGCTAGATCATTTTTTAATGAAACGCACACAGACATTATAACTCAATATCGTTCACCGTGCCGCCTTGTACAGCCGATGTTATCGTCGATGAGGGTAGTTGCGGATTCATATCAAACCAGGTAACGTCGCAGCCGCCGCACTCCTGTCCACTCGTGACCACGACGCATGCAACTGCGTCGAAACGTCGAGTAAAATAACAAAGGTAAGCTCGAGCTTGTCTTTGATTATATTCACGCCAGAATACACCCGGTGAACAATATTGAGTTATAATACGCCAATGCTATTTAACAAGTTGTTAGTAATTTGGAAAGTAGCCTAGTTGCAAGAGGTTTCGTTGGTTTTTCTTCTAGACGTGGACTTCGGCTTTTACCATCATCGTTATCATCAGGCACCTTAATCTCCTCCAATGATTTCCATAATGATTTGGGGGATAAATGCCAATAATCGCCACGTTTGGCAGGCGTGTTGGCGTTCGCAGTGGTGTTGTGGTTTAACTCACGCGAGAGCACTGCTGCCCGTCCTAAAAAAATACATATGTAAACATAACATTGCAATGCGCATATATATATATTTCCTCTTATTTCTATACCGTCTTGTTTTAATTACTATGTGGGATCCAAGACAGAAGGCTAGCTCCTAGCTAAATTTTTCTTCATATCGCCAGATTCATTATTATACTTCTGTCCCGGCTAACATTATTTTGCCATAGGAAGCCTTTGTAGCTCGTGTATTGGAAAACATACATTTTATACGTGTAACATTAATATTTTATTCACCTTTTTAGCCTTGTCTTAGAAATAATTCAAGACCAAAATTAGACAAATCGGTACAGCAGTTTTCGAGTTTAAGCGAGACTAACGAACAGCAATTCATTTTTATATATACAGGATGATTTCGGGGTCATGATCCGGACCCACTTTATCTTACTGAGCAAATGATAGCGATTTCAAAATAACTATACTTCCTTGACTATGCCTAATTTTCTGAGTTAGGAAACGTTGGTCCAGATCATGTCACCCCGTCCCCGGCACCTGCTTGGACGGCCCCGGGAAAGGCGGCGATTACCCTATGGCCTGGTAACTGCCGCCGGAGAAGGAGGTCGCTGGGGCAGACACACCACCGTCTGCCCCGAGCCGAAGCCCGATAGGACCGATCGCTTGGGCGGGTCCTGATGCAATTCCTTCGGGTACTCCCGGGACCCGCCCTGCTTGCGACACAGAGGTCATCATGGGGGTTTAGTCGGTAAGAGTCCGACACTATCCCGTTCGCTGTCCCCATGGTGGCGGGGTGTCCATGAGGATTCACCTATGTAAAAAAAAAAGATCATGTCATCCCGAAGTCAGCCTGTATAATGTAATAATAATCAAAAGAATGTCAAAGTCTGCCGTAAAAATTGTCAAAGTCTAATTAAAATGTGAGATTGGAACTTCAGATTTCAATACTGAATGGAGAATTACGCGGGAATAAAAAATCTGTTAAATATGTCTCCTCTCCTTTACACACTTCCACTGCATTATTTGTCATCGCCGGCACATTATAACGCTAATTCCACCACATTAACACAACAATGGCGGCGAAAAATTAATTTTGAAAATGATAAACAAAGAAGCCATTTGGGTCGCTTCCCGCGCAATACTGCCTCTGTATCATTAATCGTTGAAAGGGTGCTTCACTGGATTTATTATTTTGCAACACATTATTAATAATAATAATAATACAGCCTACCTTATTGACATTGCTGTCCCGAATACACATAACTTGCAGACTACAATATCAGATAAAATTTCGAAATACGTGGACCTTAAAATAGAAATCACTCGAATGTGGCATCTAAATCAAGTAACAATAGTCCCTATAGTTATTTCTTCCACTGTTGTCATCCCCAAACAAATGCATCAAGCACTCAACATTTTGGGGCTTCCATCCAACACGTACGTCACCATCCAGAAAGCAGCCATTCTTAACACTTGCAGAATTGTACGAAAATTTTTTCAGAGCAACCAGGACCGTCACACACACACTCAGTCATCACACAATCAAATGTCTATCACCAATCAATCATTAGCCAGTTAGATGCATATAAATAAATATATAAGTAAATGTATAAGTATAAATATATATTTTTATTGGCTTGGACAGAGGCCCGTCAATAAAAAAAAAAGCATCCGGCTTAAAACCGTGAATCTCTAAAGAGGGAAAAATATGATAATAATATATCTTTATTTCGGATAAAATCCACAGTTGTTAGATGACAATGGTGACTTATATTACGTATGTTATATAAGTTAGCTAAAAATACAGCTATGTACATTTATATTTATTCTAATTGTGGGTGGTATGCAGTACCACCCAATGCTTCAGTAAAGGCAAGTCCCATCTGTCCACAAACACGCTCAGGAGCCTGTTGGAGCCGACACGCAGTCGTGACAATAAGGATGCAGTGCGCTTGCGCATGATAGTGTTTATTACCAGTAAAAAAAAAATAAGAAAATCCGACTTAAAATAAAAATACAAAATATTCTGCGCTGCCAATCCTGCGGCTACAAGGAGGTCGCAGAATCTTGTATGAAGAAATACACTATTCATGCCATTTAATCCCAAAGCGTGGCAGGCAGAGACACTTGCTTAGCAAATGCCCATGGTTCACCAAGTGTATTTAACCCAACAGGAGAGGGGTGAGCCCATCGCGGTTATAGGGTTCACACTCCTTATGGTGTCCGGGTTTCATCACGATGTTGTCCTTCACTGTTGTGTACATAGTCTTTGAAAAAGAGTACCATTAGCCAGCAGCCGGACTCGAACCCGCGACCTCCCGATTACTAGTCAAGTATCCGACCAACTGGATCACACATTTTCGCCTTTTCGCAAATATGCTTTGCAATCAAGCATATTTGAATTAAGTAGTAATTAAGAACTTACTATCAAGTTGCGAGCCTATCTGTCTTCTATCGGGTGCATTTCGGAGAGTGTGCATAACCTAATACCCCCATCGCGTTTTTTCTATAGGACAACCAGGAGAACGGCAAAACGTCATCCACACCAGGTGGATTTGCCATTTACGCGAACCAAACGGTTTGCGTCCACTTTCATAGTGCGTACCGCCAGGACGTAGAACGACTTGCCGGAATCTGTGTTTCCTGCGCAGTACAGTCTGAAGGTCTTCAAGTCGCGGGTGAATAGGTACCTACTGAACAATTGTGCTCCATCGTAGACCACATGGCTGCTTAACATCAGGCAGGATGGTGGTCAAACGCTTGTTCATAGTGATTAAAAAAAAAGGGCGTCTGTCCCTTTTCTCCACTCTTCACAAATCTCCACAGTTATTCACCAGTATTTATCGTCCTGGCTGACGATCTCGTCGCATCACATCTTCACAGAGCGTCCCCGTTGTCTCGGTACAATTAAATGAAAAAAATGAAAAAAACTAGCCTGTTTTGTCCGTTGTACAGTAGATTTAAAATTCCTGTAGTGCAATTCTCGTATTTTTGCTCGATCACGATTACGTTTTGGTTTAGCTTACGCTCGAGTTTAGTCGAGTTCAGAAATTACCAGAATACCGTTTGTTTGTAAGTTGAGACTTTTTTAGTATCGACGAAAATACGAGAATTGCACTACAGGTATCTGAAAGTGAAAAAAGACTGAATAAAACTCGGGCACAGCCGCGGGGCCAAACTAGTTTGATAATGTTAGTCAAGTTTATACTATTTGGGACGTAAAAAATACGACCTGAGCTGTTATATTATAATTCTCACTTGATGTCTAATTTGCTCAAAATGCCGTAGAACCGATGACCGTTGGGGAAAACTAGTTCTCGAGTGGAGACCGCGTCTCGGCAAACGGAGTATAGGACGCCCTCAGGAAAGGTGGACTGATGATATACGCAAGATGGCTGGCAGAAGCTGGATGCGAGAAGCCGAAAACAGATCACAGTGGCGTGCAATTGGAGAGGCCTATGTCCAGCAGTGGACAAGTATGGGCTGATAACGATGATGATGTCTAATTTGCCCCCAGCCCCAGCACATGCTGAGCCAGATGTCATTTGACTCCGGCAGAAGCACATTAAACGGGCTACACATTTTAGTTTTTTGTTTATAACTTGCTTTTTTTTGTATTATGTTTGGTTTTTTGTGTTGCTAATCTAAGGCATAGACTAACAAGTTATACAACCAATAATAAAAGGTTCATCTATACCCAGACATAGCCAGATATTAAGTACAAAAATGTAAATGTGGTTCATACATTACAAACATCATTATAAGCTTAAAGCAAACTTTTATTGGTTAAACGTGATTTTTTTGTGCGCTTGTCTAAAAGCATCCTTAAGGACGCTCCTCGCGGAAGCTCCGGCTAAAAGCTTACACGCATTACTTTACATCAAGCTTTTACGGAGTTTGCAAGCACGCGGACAGCTTTAGATGTTTCACAGCTGTAAACCTCCGGCCCCTCAGAGTAAGTACATCCAGGCAACTAGGTACTGCAAGGCGTCAAGTAAGCTTAGCATGGGTTCAAGCAAAGACTTGTCTCGAAGAGCCATGTCTTTCTATTGCCCGTGTCTGAGTAGCAATATCTACAGACAAAGCATTTAACTGGCGGTACGCCCGGGGGGCAAGAAGTAGGTGAGGGCGGGTTGCGGTACACTAGTGATTACTTGTTTCGATTTATCTTGAGATATTGTTTCGATGCAAAATGAGAAAGTCAAGTGACACTAGTGTTGGGACGCCTCAACCAACCTAGCGCCTACAATGGGCGCATAGCAAAGAACACAGTTACTCTGCGTCATCTCCTAGTTTTTTAGTATCATTTTTATTTAGAAGTACCCTACGCACTCTTTGTAAAGTACTGGAACATTACGCATCACATTTCCTACTTACTGCATTTTTATTGAAATCTTTTGATTCTACTTGGGGATTCTGCACTGAACCAGGAAGAATATGTCACTTTTGTCTCCCGACCCACACACGCCCTTCTTTGCCTTAACTCCCGCAAAGGTCTAAGAGTTCCTCCGCAAGTATTGCTCTGCTCCTCCGCTGGAAAACTCGAGCAGAATCCCGTGGAAAACGCGCGTCCATTTTTTAGGCTCGTATTTATTTTGTCCGTTGTACAGTAGATTTAAAATTCATTATGTATTATAGTTTCCGCGGCGGTGATAGTTGAACCTAATAAAGTTGTTCAAGACAGCACCTGTCAATAGCTAGCCTTACTTCGTCCGTCCGGTGCGATATAAACGTGCCATTGCACCGTGTGATTTTTTCTATTATTTACTGCTCTGACATGCGCAATAGAAAGAGATATCGCTTCGAAACAATGTGCTTGCATGCTAAGCATACTGTGCAACTCAGCACAGATATCAGAATATACTCAAGTAGCATTTCTCTCGCTCTAATCGTCTTTGTATAAAAGAGACAAAGTATGCTCAAGCGAAAATTTTCTACTCATTATCGTTTTAGAATAAGAGCTTGAGTAAGCTACTCTCATTGCTGAAGGCAAGCGAGTTTAATACAAAGTTCCTGCACAATTTAGCTACTGAATAGACTTTTTTGTTGCATAACCTAACAACAAGATTATTGTGGAATATTGTTTTCTTTGCATTTCGTTTAAAACGTGAATTTCAATGCTTGTTCATGAATGATGAAGGTAATTGTAATGTGGGCGTTTATTACCTTTTTACGTAAATTAATTTTCAGCAACACCTCGCCACGCTTTGTACTGTTCCTGCAGGAATTTCTGTATGAAATAAATAAAGCTACATTCTAAATGTAACGTACTAATCGACGACTCAAGGTTTTAGTTGCACTTCCATTGCTTTTCCTGGAAAAACATAAAATAAACCTTTACTCTCAGTAGGGCTATGAGCCCAGATCCATAGTGTATCTAGAGAGATATATTTTTCTTTGTAGATCCATTGTTTTATATTATTGATCTATTGAGAAGTATTTATGAATCTAGTTAATAAATCTTTATATAAGTAGGTACCTCCTTATTTATTATAGACGAGAAAAAGACTGTTAAAATAATACACACATCAAAAGTGTCTAGGGATCAAGAACATTTTTAGCTCTAAAAAAATCTAATTAATGAAATGAAATCTAATCTTCTGGATTGGCCTCCTACCTAATTCCCCATGCCTGTATCAATGACTTATCACCACATTTTGAATAAGTTATGAATGAATTCAGTTTTTGTAAAATATATTCTTAATTGCAATCTTCTAAAATGTACGTGATCCCTAGACACTTTTGATGTGTGTACATACTCGCCTGCCATATTGACATTTCTTAGAACTGTAATAAGCCACCTGTCAGAAAACCTCCCATTATAATTTATATGGTATCGATGTACATATGCCCTTTATGTATTTGACATGCAGTTTATTTCGGAGTCAAAATGTTTTAAGTCAGTTTTTAACCGACTTCAAAACAGGAGGAGTTTCTCAATTCGTCTGTATTTTTTTATGTTTGTTACCTCAGAACTTTCGCCTGGGTGAACCGATTTGGATGTTTTTTTGTTATTTGAAAGCTGTTGCTTCCCGTTTGGTCCCGTATAAATTTGGTACAGATCCGACAATGGCATCCATGAGAAAACCACATATATGTCAATTTTTACTGGTTGACGTCGGTTCTTTTTTTTTTAAACGCTATTATTATTTACATACATACACTTCACGCCTGTCTCCCAGAGGGGTAGGCAGAGACTACAGATCTCCATTTGTCATGGTCCTGACATACCCCTTTCGCTTCATCTACATTCATATATCTTTTCATACTTAGTCTTCCTTCAAACCCCAACTTTCTCTTATCACACTATTCCTTATCCTGTCATTCAATGTCACGCCTTTCATGCTCCGCAATGACCGCATTTCTACGGCATTGACTTTACTTTTATGCTTCTTCTGCCATACCCAACTTTTACTCTCGTACATTAAGGTAGGTGCCAGTACAGCGTCATGGATGGCAATCTTGCCTTTTTCGACATGAATTGGCTCTCCATAACAGTGCGAAGGGCACCGTTAACCTTATTACCCGCACTCACTCTTGTTTCAATATCTTTGTCAAACTTTCCATCACTTTTAAACACTATAAACAAAAGATTGACCACCATCCTGCCTGATGTTAAGCAGCGATATGGTGCGCGGTACCTTGATTTTAAAAATAGCAAAATTTAATTTAATACATTACTATTATCCTTTCTCGGAATTGTTTTCGATAACTCATCTTCACCGTTTTCGAACATAAAAATAAAGTTTCATGAAACTTTGCTTTATTTGTTTGTCTTTTGTTCTCTGTTTGTGTTTGTGCGACAATAGGGCAAAAATAACATTTCAGAAACATTTTTGCAAAATTAGAATAAATCTCTTCAGAACAATATAATAGAGAGAGAGCGTCTGTGGCCCAATTGGTCGGATACTTGACTTGCAACCGGGAGGTCGCGGGTTCGAGTCCGGCTACTAGACGTGTACCAATGGGACTCTTTTTCGGAGCCTATGTACGCAGCACAACGCTAGTGCGGTGAAGGACAACATCGTGGTGAACGGGTTTTACACCACAAAGTGTGTGAACACTATAACGGCGATGGGCTCGCCCCCTGTCATGTTGGGTTAAATTCGCTTGGTGCATCGTGGGCACTTGATTAGAAGGTGCCTCTGCCTACCCCGCATTGGGATTAAATGGCGTGAAGTGTGTGTGTAAAAATATAATACTCGAGAGTAGCTGGACACATTTCGAAACTTTATATCATAGGCCAAAAATAAGAAAAAAATTGTATACCTACCGAATTTTCTCCAGGGAGGCGTTAAGCACGTATGAATCATTAAATAACCAGAACAACGGCAAAAGGTCATCCATACCGGGTGGATTTACCATTTACGCGAACCAAACGGTTTGCGTCTACTTTCATAGTGCGAACCGCCAGGATGTGGAATGCCTTGCCGGAGACTGTGTTTCCTGCGCAGTACAGTCTGAAGGTCTTCAAGTCACTGGGGTAAATAGGTACCTAATGAACAAGTGTGCTCCATCGTAGACCACACCGCTGCTGAACATCAGGCAGGATGGTAAACGCATGTGCATTGCGTTTCAAAAAAATTGTTTAAAATAAAATCGGATGCTCTTCTTTGTTCCTATATCCGTTTAGATCTTGAAAACTACAAAACTAATTTTGTTGCGGATTTCTTTGATAAACAGAGTGATTTTTAGAGTAAGTTTTATATGGCCAGTAAAAGAAATTAATTCGAACCGGGGACGACTACTTTTGTTTTAAAGTCATTTGTTCATCAAGCTTTGTGTTATTCTACTGTATATCTGTATGTTATAACACTTATAACGATGAAATAAAGAAACTTTGACTTTGACTATGTTTTATGCAATATCAGGGAAACACTGTTTGTTGTATGTAAATAATCCTTAATCCATTACGACACGTTATAAGTGGATACGATTCGCCAAGTAGAATAAAAGCGATTCAAATTAAAATCTTGAACCCAGCCTCCGCCGCAGTACCGCGGACGTCTCGTGATCGACTCGCATAAAGCCTTAAAAAGAATATACACCGGGCTTTCAATCTTAATGTGCGAAAGAACTTCAGCTAGGGCAACACACAGGCGAAGTTCGGCCGAGTTCGTTCAAAGTTTCACATGCAATAGATGTCAGAATCGAATGAGGATGCAGGAGGTAAACGCTGCGGAACTGTAGTAGAACGGTACTGGGAGTGTAAAAGGAAAAGTTTCTTTAAAAGCTCCATCCAGCGCAGTTCAGCTGACGTGCATTTGGGACTCTAACTGCTCATGGTCACAGAACATACTCTTTAAAATGCTACGGAGGAAAGATTTTGCTGATTTACTGACGAAAGCAAATTGGTGTGTTTGTATTTTTGCTCATTTTTGTCCTATATTATTTACTATATATACATAGCTCATCGTTTTAGGAAGCTGAAGTGGCCGATGACCATTGGGGAAAACGAGTTCTCGTGGGGACCGCGTCTCGGCAAACGGAGTGAAGGACGCCCTCAGGCAATGTGGACTGATGATCTACGCAAGATGGTTGGCAGAAGCTGGATGCGAGAAGCCGAAAACAGATCACAGTGGCGTGCAATTGGAGAGGCCTATGTCCAGCAGTGGACAAGTATGGGCTGATGATGATGATTATTATTTACTATTAAATGGCGTGATACTTTATTAAAGTTGCGGTTTGAAGGAAGATGTAGTGACCAAGATTGAAAAGGGCATGCTTCGGTGGTTTGGGCATTATGGAGAGAATGGATGAAAGTCGATTGACGAAAGAGATTTATATGGGTGATGTAATGGGCCGGGTGAGTAGAGGTCGCCCCAGCAGGACATATGTTGAGCAGATTGGTGATGTCCTGGCCGGAGGTGGCGTGAAAAGTACTCGAAACCGGAGGTCATGTATGAAAAGATGTATGAATGTAGATGAAACGAAAGGGGCATGTCAGGACCGTGACAAATGGAGATCTGAAGTCTCTGCCTACCCCTCTGGGAGACAGGCGTGAAGTGTATGTATGTATGTATTAATTACTAGTGGACGCCCCACGATTTCATTCGCTAAGTTTCAGTATTTCATACAAACTATAACACCCTCTATATAGCGACGCATCCCACAGGATCGGGATAAAATGTACCCTAATTCCATCTCCTGGTGTTAAGCTACCTTCGCACCAATTTTCAGCCAAATCGGCTCAGCTGTCTTTGATTTATAAATAACTAGTGGACTTGACAGACGTTGTCCTGTCTTAACTATTAATGAATATCTAGGGTGGCCTGTGCCCAGCATTGGATGTCATTTTTTTCATTTATAAGAACCTTTTGCTGTTATTAATAAACACAACAAAGAAAGAATTAGCGAAATCGGTCCACCCGTTCCGGAGTTATAGAATTACAACGAAAAATGGCTTTGATTTTTATATATCGCACGACGACGAAGCATGCCGATTTTGTAATTTAATTTTTATATTTTTTATGTTAAGGTTCAATTTCATAAAATGACACATTTTGTTTTGTGTCACTTTTGTTCTAACTGTGCCATATAAGAAGATGTAACATGACTTTATATTATGTGTTCATATAGATGAAAACAGGTTCATGCTTGAAATATCCACAGAATATTTAGTTACATACATAACTTTTCACTTTGAAAATTGAAACAGTAGACACGCGTTTTGGCTATTTTTAGTTTAGATTTGAAAGTTCTTTTTTACAACAAAAGTTAGGAGAGTAACAATTACAGATAAGTGGGACTCATGGATAAGGGTTGATTCACGTCTCCTGGGATAATGCTTTAGTAATGTACTAATTAAGGTACAATTTGAGCACGTCTAAGTAATTAGTACCTTTAAAAGTACGAACTAGATGGACTACATTTAGTCTGGGTGAATTTGCATTTATTTATTCTACACTAGCTTTCCGCTCGCGGCTTTGCCCGCGTGGACATCGGTTATATTGCTGTATAAAGGATTTTTTTTGTTTTCCCTCGGGAATATAAATTTCTTTCGTGATAAAAATTTTAACCGGACTTCTAACTATACGTCTGCAAAATTTCAAAGCAATCGGTTCAGTAGTTACGGCGTGAAAGCAGAACAAACAAACAAACTCACATTCCCATTTACAATATTAGTAACATTTTACATGAAACAATTTGGCAAGTGGCTAAAGTGGAGAATGGGCGTGGCCAAAACGATGATTGGATGATTGGTCAATGACAGGCTCTCGTCATTGGGCGATGACGAGCAGCGTTATGCTTGAACTACACACATCAAAAGTGTCTAGGGATCAAGAACATTTTTTGCTCTAAAAAAATCTAATTTATTTAAATCAAATATAATCTTCTGGATTGGTCTCCTACCTAATTGCCCATGCCTGTATCAATGACTTATCACCACATTTTTAATAAATTATGAATGAATTCAGTTTTTGTAAAATGTATTCTTGATTGCAATCTTCTAAAATGTACTTGACACTTTTGATGCGTGTAGTCTGTATAATCTTGTACTGTCATGTGGTGTTTAGTGGTTGTGAGGTCGATGGGTACGTGGTTTTAGGACGAAGGTCGCGGTTTCGACTCCCATCTGCGATATAACGCTTCAACCCTAGAATAACCAATTCCATAGCAAGTTTAAGAATAACATTTTCCATAGCAAGTTTGGTGTAAGCCGTGTGGTGACGGTGAATAGAATACATGTGTCACCACACCAGCCCAACTGTTCCCGTGGTGGGGGTAAAAAAATCATATATACGCATTGCAATGCAGCGCAATATATTTTTTTCTCTTATTTCTATACCGGCTTTAGTTTAATTACTATATAGGATCCAAGACAGAAGACAATTATCGTCATTGAATGAGCTCTGGTCTATTCTGGATGCCGCTGTAGAGCCTGGCTCTAACAGGAACCACAGTGGTGGGAAAGTGCGTGGGAATATCCCGGATTATCATCAGCCGCATAACGTCCACTGCTGGACGAGGGCCTCCCCCAATGAGATCCGTCATTTGGGGTGAAATGCCAGTAATCGCCACGCTTGGCAGGCGGGTTGGCGATCGCAGTGGTGTTGTGGTTTTAACTCACAGAGAGCGCTGCTGCCCGTTCTCTGGAGAGCTCCCTCGGTCGCCTCTTACGACCCCCATGACGGGAAACGTTGGGCTGGGGTGGTGACACATGTATTCTATTCGCCGTCACCACACGGCTCAATTCTCTCCCGGATTATAGCAACGTGAAATTCTTACAAAAACATGTAGTAGCACTGAATATCTAAAAATCGTAAATAAGTTACTTTTTAAGTAATCACAGAGTAACGCAGGTTCAAGAAAATGTTAAGGAAAGAAATTTAATTTAGAATATTCACGCCCTTAAACAGTCAGTTGGGATTGATTGATGGCACCTTGTAATCCCTTAGAAAGGAAAAAGGGACGATTCATTCTAGACTATTTTTTGTTGGATAAAAAAGCCTTAGTTCCTCAGTAGGTATCTTAAAGTTGTACAAAAATGTGCCTAATGGGGAATTTTCATTGACATTTTTCTGACATATTTTCGGGCGGAGAACTATCGTTACTGTCATTCTTTTCAAACCAAATTTGACAGTAATGATAGTTAAAATATGTCAGAAAAACGTCAAAGCAAATTCCCCATAGCCAGTTGGAGCAAACTTGCTATTAGGCACAGCAGACAAAATCAGTGCTTAACTATCGGTGAATCTTTGGACGAAAACTTTTCATTTGAATGTCAATATTAAATTGTGGGTTAGCCGATGCAGGTGAACACTTTGGGACGGTTATGTACAATATAATTATATTCAGCATCATCAGTCACATAACGTCCACTGCTGGACGAGGGCCTCCCCCAATGAGATCCGTCATTTGGGGTGAAATGCCAGTAATCGCCACGCTTGGCAGGCGGATTGGCGATCGCAGTGGTGTTATGGTTTATCTCGCAGAGAGCGCTGCTGCCCGTTCTCTGGAGAGCTCCCTCGGTCGTCTCTTACGACCCCCATGACGGGAAAAGTTGGGCTGCGGTGGACACATGTATTCTATTCGCCGTCACCACACGGCTATATTCACAAGTAAGTTATTTACAAATCGCACATCCTCTAAAAAACTGTCATAACACAAAAAAATCAACGCCATATTCGTAATTCAAAAATTCGCGGCTAGAGGGCACTTGTGACTGTTTGATTCTGAGCGACTTTGAACAGGGAAATAACTTAAAATTGTGTTTTCTCAAAATCGCTTTTTTATGTTATGACAGTTTTTTAGAGGATGTGCGAAATATAGAAATTACATTAGCAAAGAATGGACAGCATAAATACAAGGAACCGATAGTCAAGGAGAATGTCAGATGAGCGTTGATTTTTACAATAATGGTTGTCATGGAGATGAAGTACGAATTTGTATGTGGAATGGAATAGGTACAGTCATGGACATGAAAATTTATAATGAGACTAGCAAACCCGGCGAACTCCGTTTCGCCACCAGATGGGTTCGTTTCGTTTACCCGCTTTTCTGTTGAATTTTTTCCTGAATTTTCTTTGCTATAAATCTCACGGAACCCGAGACCTTTCCAACGAATGCAAAACCGTGGAAATCGGTTCGTGCGTTCTGGAGTTATAGCGTCAGGGAGGAAAACCCGACTTATTTTTATATAGTAGATTGAGGAATTCGCCACAATAGCATTTTACAATGTTCAATATATTAAATCTTAGACGATTGAAATCTCAGTATGAAGTAAGCGTGGCTAAGTAGTAAGTAGATAAAACACTTCAAATATTTGCAAGCAAGAGCCTTTTTTTCATTCCAAGTATTCAGCTTCCGCGGAAGCTTTAAATAAGTCTCTTGATTAAAAAGAAATCTAACGCAAAGGAATTCCTAATAATAAAAGTACCTGAGAGTGAAATTAAACATTGTGGTCGGACACAGTGTACGTACAGTGAGAGATGTTAGAGAGTGATTTATATTAAACTAGCTATACCTCGCGGTGTTACTCGCGTTTTTTTTCGTTCATTCGTCAAGTAGTTTTTATTCGTTGCAAACATCCATCCATACAGTTATTTCCTCTTTATAATATTATAACAAATAATGCAATAATTTCGATTACCATAAAAACGGTTTTAGTGAGTTAATCTTAAAAGATAGACATATACCGCCGTGGACTTATTTTAAGAGGAATATATCTTTCATACATATATTATGTTTGGTATCTTGAACCGTTTTCGCAGCGCACGCAACGGAAGCCCTCAAGGATGAATAATTTACCCCGTTTTTCTATCACTTTCCATTATTTCTTGGCTCCTAATAGTTACAGCGTGATGTTATATAGCCTTCCTCGATAAATGGTCTATTCAACACAAAAATATTTTTTCAATTCGAACCAGTAGTACATGAGCGTTCAAACAAAGAAACAAACAAACTCTTCAGCTTTATAATATGAGTATAGACTAGGGAACGCCTCGCGATTTCATTCGCACAGTTTCCGTATTTCATACAAACTATACCACCATCGGAGAGGCCTATGTCCCAGCAGTGGACTAGTATGGGCTGATGATGATGATGATGATGATACCACCATCTATATAGCGAGACATCCCACAAGACCGAGATAAAACGTATCCTATGTCCTACCCACCAATTTTCAGCCTAATCCGTTCAGCAGTTCTTGATTTAGAAATAGTGTAACTAAAAGGACTTATGGCTAGCTAACCCGGTAAACGTTGTTTTGTCAATAAACATTATTATCAAATTTTCCCTATTCTATGCATATCAAGGCGGCAGCTTGATTTTAATCCTCTTTTCCACTTGTCAACTCACGAATAATAATAAAATCACTATAATTCAATGTTCTGCAATGGTTTTCTATGATAACCCACAGACACACACTACGTGACAGTTCCTGGATAAGATTGATATGTGTACTTCGTCCGAGCTCTGATAGGAGACTGCCCATGCCGGCACGGTGCAACGTAGCAATACCCAGACTCCGTCAAAGCCCCACCACGATCGATGGTGTGCTTTTTATGTCCCCAACAGATGGCGCTGATGAGTTGATATTGTAGTCCAATAGATGGCGCTATAATGTACTAGCGTACTCTCATCACGCCCTGACATGCATGTATTATAACATATAAACCAGTGGCGTGCACCGGCTTTTACGACAAGGTAGGCAGTAATCCCCAAGGATTTACACATATGTGTAGGAGGCCCTCGTCCAGCAGTGGACGTTATGTGGCTGATGATGATGATGATGATAGGTAACTTGTCTTTAAGAAATCTCCCTATCTATCTACTCACCCACATAACACAGGTGTTTCGTTAGCCTATGTCGTGAATATAACAAAAAACGATCTAACAATAACTCTATTATAAGGTCGGGTAACCAAAATACTAAGGTAGGCAGTGTCTTTTTGCCTATATGGTGTGCACACCACTGATATAAACCTTCCTTTTTTTGCCTTGCATTGTTTTAAAGATCTTAGCATACAGAGACTTCGTTTTATACTATGTAATTATAATTTCTCAAACCTTACATAACAAATCCGGTCGAGTGTTAAGACGAATACAATAGAGGTAATAATAAACAGATTAAAAACAATAAGTATAAAGAAAATACGCTTGGTGAACCGTGGGTATTTGCTTTAGCAAGTGCCTCTGCCTACCCCTCTTTGGGATTAAAGGCGTGAAGTGTGTTTATTTTATTTTATAAAGAAAAAAACATAACAGTCTTAGAAATTACTAGCGTTTTTAGCTCATCGCTAGTTTAACCCTTAGCTGCACAGTGATGTAATACAACATCAGTACCTATAATTTTCCTCGACTTAAATAGTGTTCCTGAAAGTTTTAATATGGCAGAAAACGCTATTCCGTTCTCTACTACGGCTTCTATGGAAAAAGAATACACGTGGCATATTACCCGCGAAAAACAGAAAATGCAAAAAAAATCACAAGACCAAAGGACACAGATTTGATACGTATACGCCAAGGCTTTAAGAGGAAAAAGATTAGCGATCTACTCGGCGATTGGCTGAAAATCCAAGAATCCGAGTGTCTTGAGGGAAAAAGTTCCGCGGATTGAATGAGTACAGTGCAACAAGGCATCTTTTAGCTCGTGGCTAAATATTTGGCATCTAATTTCAGCAGCGTCAAGAAAGATATGGGACTTTGTGACGGGAAGCGATGAGATGCAAATGGCGTTCTTTATTTCTCATTTTCAAAATTAATTTTTCGCTGCAATTATTGTGTTAATGTGGTGGGTTTAGTGTAATAATGTGCTGGTGATGAAAAATAATGTAGTGAGAGTATTTGATCAATTTGTTATTCCCGTATAATGTTCCACGCAGCATTGAAATGTGATGGTCCACCCTCACATTTTAATGTGTTTTTGACACGACTTTGACTGTTGACTATACTATAACTTGAACACGAAGAGAACTACATTGTTTGTGGCAGAATTGTCGGCTTTAAAGCTGAATATAAGAGCCAAGAAAAAAAAAAAGGAAGATATGACATAGAACAAAAACAACGCTTCGCGCGTAACTTTTTTTTTAAATCACTATGAACAAGCGTTTGACCACCATCCTGCCTGATGTTAAGCAGCGATGTGGCCTACGATGGAGCACACTTGTTCAGTAGGTACCTATTCACCCCAGTGACTTGAAGACCTTCAGACTGTACTGCGCAGAAAACACAGACTCCGGCAAGTCGTTCCACATCCTGGCGGTACGCACTATGAAAGTGGACGCAAAACCGTTTGGTTCGCGTAAATGGCAAATCCACCTGGTATGGATGACGTTTTGCCGTTCTCCTGGTTGTCCTATTGGAAAAACGCGATGGGGGTATTAGGTTATGCAACTCCGTAGCACATTCTCCGAAATGCACCCGATAGAAGACAGATAGGCTCGCAACCTTGAAGCCTAGAGCTTTGTAGCCGAGCATCAAACAGCTTGTCGTCACCTATGAGTCTTCTAGTATTCCATACACGATCGAACTTGTGCTTGATACAGTGTGAGCGACTGTTCCGGTGTGAAATACCGTCGCACCTTCGAGAGGATGTCCAGTTTCTTGGTTGCGCGTTGGGCCGTAGCCTCAATATAGGAGCCAAAGTTGAGGTTGGAGGCGTCATGCATAAAAGCTTCAGCCGATTGGTTATAGGCCGGGTACATCCTGGGAAATGGGAACCATATTAAATGGGCTCCTTTTTGCTGAGTGATGTGTAACTTCTATTTGTCTGCACGTAGTGAAGTTCTGAAGAACAGAACAGCGTCTGTGGTCCGGTTGGTGGGATACTTGACTTGTAAGCGGAAGGGCGCAGGTTCGAGTCCGGCTACTGAACGTGTACCAATGGGACTCTTTTTCAGAGCCTATGTACGAAACGCAACGCCCGTACGGTGAAGGACAACATCGTGATGAAACTCGCACACCACAAGGTGTGTGAACCCTATAACGGCGATGGGCTCACCCCCTGTCACCTTGGGTCAAATAAGCTTGATGAACCGTGGGCATTTGCTTATTAAGCAAGTGCTTGGGATTAAAAGGCGTGAAGTGTATTTTTTTTAAGTTCTTCTTCTTTTCGAGTCAATAGCATCAAGTGTGTTGTGACCAGCATTCGGCTACATGCACAGCGTTATCTATCGCCTCGTACTCAATACTTAATAATTTATTGCTTGCTTTTCCACAATGTTATAAGGTCTTAAATACAGTTGAGGTACAATCGTGGACCCTGTTGGGCACAGCAACATTAACATATAATTTTTGTAACTTACATTAGGTAACAGTATTATAAAAAAATGTATTATGAAATAAATACACTTCACGCCTTTAATCCCAAAGAGGGGTAGGCAGAGGCACTTGCAAAAAATGTAATATAAGTACATTTCAACAAAACTAAATATTTACCCCCTTACCAATAAACGCATTGTCAATTACACAATGGTTATTACAGGTCTACTTGAACTGGTAGTATTCCGTATTTGACAGACAACTGACAAGTTAAGTTGGGCTTTGTATATCTTGCAAATAGCAATTCCGCCATTATTAGTAACGCCCTTACAGTTGTGTATTAAATAAAATCTAATATTCACTGGTAGGAACTTAAATGTAGGTACTAAGTAGAGGGAATGTTAGTTTGAAGTAGAACAGCACATCTACAATGGTACAAATATTGCAGCACCCAGTAGTGCAATTCTCGTATTTTCGTCGATAGGTACTAAAAAAGTTAGTCACCTTAGTCCAAACTCACTTGTTACTATCGTTCTCGTGTTACTATCGAATTTCGATAGTACATCAAACGGATCGGAATCGTCAAAGCGTATTCTCGTAAAGAAACAAAACTAAAATCACTCTTCTCAAACAAACGGTATTCTGGTAATTTTTAACTCGAGCGTAAGCTAAACCAAAACGTTATCGTGATCGAACAAAAATACGAGAATTGCACTACAGGTGTCGGTTCAAGCGTATTGTCATGATATAAGATTGTATAATGGCGCATTTTCATTAGTCGATCGATAACTCGTTCAGTATGCGGGGAGTCCCCGCATGCGAGATAACAACCAATGAAAGTTGCAAGTCGATACGCGTTCGGTACAACGCCTACGGGGATTCCCCGAATGCGTTATACCGACCGTGCTATCGACAAATTAAAGTCATCAGTCGATAAACAGCTTGTGTTGAAGCCTTTTTGGAACTGCATGGCAGGTCTTTCGAGACATCAAAGTGACACTTTACTGTTTTACATACAGTCAAAATCGCTGCACATACATTAATTGATGATCCATGGCAAGAACGTCTGTCTTGACACTCTCGTGAACAACTTGCGAGGCGACGATGTTCTCTCCCGCATGCGGACCATATCGACTGATGAAAACCGTTCCCCAAATGCGGGCCCTGTGGCACGCGTCCCAGAAATCTCCCGCACGCCGCATGCGGGCCCTATCGACCAATGGAAATGCGCCATCATTACTGACCCAGGAGGAGATGACAAGACGACAGCCCCCCGAGCAAAGCGCTCCAAGAAAGACATGACAAGACATACCAGGCACTGCGATTGGTTGAAACAAGCTGAGTCGCACGATGTGTGACCAGCTAATCACAGCGCGTATTTGTTCTGCTGGACTTGCCGGGGTGAAGTGAAGTGGCCCAAAACAAAAACGAACGAATGCAGAGAATAGGGGAGGCCTTTGCCCAGCAGTGAGGCAAAAAAAAGGCTGAGTAAAAAAAATGAGAGCGTCTGTGGTCCAGTTAGTCGGATACTTGACTTGTAACCGGGAGGTCGCGGGCTGGAGTCCGGCTACTGGACGTGTACCAATGGGACTCTTTTTCAGAGCCTATGTACGCAACGCAACGCTCGTACGGTGAAGGACAACATCGTGATGAAACCCGCACACCACAAGGTGTGTGAACCCTATAACGGCGATGGGCTCACCCCCTGTCACGTTGGGTTAAATACGCTTGGTGAACCGTGGGCATTTGCTTATTAAGTAAATGCCTCTGCCTACCCCGCTTTGGGATTAAGAGGCGTAAAGTGTATTTTTTTTAAATGGGTGTTGCACGCCGGGAGTGCAGGCAGAAGTGAAAACATCAAAGGAAATATTTAAATAAATAAATTTTCCGTTTAATATTCATTCATAAATTAAATATAAAAAACTCAATCTCATCTGTCGCGAGGACACGAACGAATGCCCATGCAAAGAGCGCTATAAGATACATATTATAAGAATACACGCGGAGTATATCTGTGTAAAATCCCATCTGTCGCGAGAACGGCTGAAAATGTTCACCCGCAAAAGTGCCCAACGCGCCATAAGAAGTTTTCACCTCACAAAAATTTTAGCACTCACGCGCCAAATGGCAGTTGCCTTGGATCGCGATGCTTCCATACATTATGTATGAAAATGTGTTAAAGGGGAATTAGACAGCGACGAATCCTCGCCTTAAATGTCTTCTCTGTGCCTTACCCCTTAAATATTCTTGTCGCACTGTACCTAGGGCGGGAGAAACTTAAAAGATGAATCTTACTAGTATTTTCCTTTGTTCGTGTTTCACCTTACTTCGTGTTTCACCATTTCGTTCCCGTTCTTCACCGCAGATTAAAATATTTGGCATGTTCAATGAATTTACTGACACCATAATTTGTTTCATAATCTACGTGAATCGTGAAACAAGAATATGTACAGAGATGCCTATGCCAAAAGTCAACGACGTGTATATCCTTGTGTCAGCCAAACTAGCCCATTTAATATGACGCATACGGGATCAGATTCAATAGATTTCTGACTTTATCTTAAATAAATAAAAACACACACATTGCCTTCATCCCATATTAAGTAGCTAAAGCACTTGTGTTATGGAAATCAGATAGGTAACGAAATATACTTACTTAAATACTTTTTTTTTCTTTTAAATACATTCTTATATAAATAAAACACCCAGACACATCCAACAAGTACTCGCATCCAAAAGCTCATCACCTAAATACCTGTCAGCGGTGGGAATCGAACCCACGGCCCTACGGAGCAGAGGCAGACATGCTGACCACTACACCAACGGGCCCGTCAATCTTGACGTTCCAGGAACTCGTTAACATTTCGAGACTTTTATCTGGATGTCCGATACCAGAAGAGAGAATTGAGATTGAAGATGGACATCATAATCTAAAATCCATAATCAAACACTGTATAACTAATGTATTGAATACCACGTAGTTTTGCTATTAACCGCTAGATGGCGTTAGTGTTGGCCAAAGGCTGAACGGCGATAAGGAAATAGGAATGAGGACTTTTCTTTAAAAAAAATCAACGAAAGAACGAGTTAGAAGACGAGCGATCATAGAATAAAGTAGTTTTTTAATCACTATGAACAAGCGTTTGACCACCATCCTGCCTGATGTTAAGCAGCGATGTGGTCTACGACAGAGCACACTTGTTCAGTAGGTATCTATTCACTAGTAGTTGCATCTCTTTCGTTTTCAACTATCTTTGACAGATTGTTTTTTTTAGAAAACACCTCATTGTACAGTATAGGCTAGGCAGTTTTGCATTATTGATTAAAAAAATATTAATTTTACAACTAAACTTTATATTGTACTTGTGAACAGAAATAAGTTATTGTGTGCACTACCGATCTATGGCTTAAGCATTTGCCTTCTTTCGGACACAATGAGAGGTTTTCTGATAGCTTCAAATATGTCAAAAGTAGTTCCAAAACATCTCCCAGATGGCGCTAATCAGACATGATCTCAAGGGGAAACTCATTTAAGTATTGTCAACAAAAAATAAAAATATGAAATGACAGTCCTGTCTAGGTAGTGCCATCTATTGACATTTCTTAGAACTGTAATAAGCCACCTGTCAGAGAACCTCCCATTGATGCAAACGATAGGGGGTATTTACACAAAAGATAGATTCCAATGGGTCAAAGTGAATACGGAAGGATCTCTGATAATCTAGGATGTGGAATGACTTGCCGGAGTCTGTGTTTCCTGCGCAGCGCAGTACAGTCTGGAGGTCTTCAAGTCGCGGGTGAATAGGTACCTAATGAACAAGGGTGCTCCAACGTAGACCACAGCGCTGCTTAACATCAGACAGGATGGTGGTCAAATGCTTGTAAATAAATAATAATAAATAAATATTTTACAACAACACACACATTGCCTTCATCCCATGTTAAGTAGCTAAAGCACTTGTGTTATGGAAATCAGACAACGAGATATACTTACTTATTTTTTTTTTCTTTTAAATATTTACTCGCGTTCAAGACGCTGCATTTGGGAAGTTACGTCGAGTCTTAACATCAGCGATCCCACAGTGCCTGAAGACAAAGGTCTTCAATCAGTGTGTCCTACCTGTAATGATATACGGAGCTGAGACGTGGACACTGACGGCACGGCTGGCCCACAAGCTCAAAGTCGCACAGCGTGCTATGGAAAGGCTATGCTCGGCGTTTCTCTGAAGGATCGAATCAGAAATGAAGTGATCCGACAGAGAACCAAAGTCATCGACATAGCTCATCGTTTTAGCAAGCTGAAGTGGCAGTGGGCCGGCCATATTTGCCGTAGAACCGATGACCGTTGGGGAAAACGAGTTCTCGAGTGGAGACCGCGTCTCGGCAAACGGAGTGTAAGGACGCCCTCAGGCAAGGTGGACTGATGATATACGCAAGATGGCTGGCAGAAGCTGGATGCGAGAAGCCGAAAACAGATCGCAATGGCGTGCAATTGGGGAGGCCTATGTCCAGCAGTGGACGGGTATGGGCTGATGATGATGATTTACAGCGTCTGTGGTCCAGTTGGTCGGACCCTTGACTTGTAACCGGGAGGTCCCGGGTCCGAGTCCGGCTACTGGACGTGTACCAATGGGACTCTTTTTCAGAGCCTATGTACGCAACGCAACGCTCGTACGGTGAAGGACAACATCGTGATGAAACCCGCACACCACAAGGTGTGGGAACCCTATAACGGCGATGGGCTCACCCCCTGTCACGTTGGGTTAAATACGCTTGGTGAACCGTGGGTATTTGCTTTAAAGGTACATGAGGGTATTAAGGCCTAGCTAAGGGAAATTTGTTGTAAAATAAATACTGTTAATAGAATCAACTAGTTTTATTAGGTAATCAGTCGTTTATTTAGGCAACTACAAAATTAAAACAAAAAAATAGCAACTTCTGCATGAAACTTAAATAAAATTTTAAATTTTTTAAAACGCTCTTAATAGGCCTTATTATAATTAGGTAGGGTAACAAGGCCTGCTTCTTAAACTATGCAATTAATCAACTAAAACAACATCATTTGGTACTTGAGATCAATCATCATCCAGTCAATGGCAGAATAATACCTTAGTATCTTAAGAATAAAATTCCTTATCTAGCATCCACCAGGGCATACGAAGTCATCATAATCATCCACTGCTAAACCGACACACTCCACATGATACCACTTGGGGCATTGAGAGCACTGCCTCATGTCATCCATACGGTTTTCTTCACAGGCATGGCAGTACCAACTCGCTTGAGTGCCTTCAGTGTCCTTGTTGTCCTTGTTTCGAGCCTATAAAATTGTATAGGCCTTATTATCCATAGGGTAGGTATTTATGGAAAACGAAATAAGTACAATATGGACTGTAGAACGTCAATGAATTAGGCAATGTGGGACGAGCATAAGTTAACGATAATACAGACAGTAAGTGCAAGGAGATAAGTATAATAATTTAAGAAATACTTAGGTTTTACCGGAGCCAATATTTATAAAAACGTGACGTGCGGCTACTATTGACAACGTTTAAAACGCCACTAGCGAGAGCAAGTGAGGTAGCCAACACTTACCGCCTGGTGGCGCCTTCTACGTCTAATATGCATGTGTGAGCGTGATCTTGAGCGCGAAATCGTATTCTAAGCAAGATTTTGAATGTGCCTTATTAGCCGACAGGCCTTAATACCCTCATGCACCTAAGTACTTAAAATCTCATCACCTAAATACCTGTCAGCTTGCACATAGTGATAACAAAAAAAACATAATAAGATAAGTTTACATTTCGTTCGTCTCAGTTACCTCCAAAGCAAAACCCGCTTGGTAATTTAAACGTTTTGTAATTCAGAAAGGGTCGACGTAAGTTCTTGAAGCGAAACTTTAGTTTAATACGAGAGGGGACCGAGTATGAAAACTTTGCTTAGTGACAATTTCCTACATCTATCTATATTATACAGGGTGGGGCCCACAACACGGGCTTAGGACTTAAACCAAGATACTTTTGGCTATATAACATCATTCCAAAGTGATCCTAATAGTACAAACTTTGTGGTTTTGAAATAAACTGGGTGTAAAGTTAGTAACTATAATCAATGAACTAATCATAATACACTATCGCAAGTGATCGCTTAGGAATCGTTATGTGTCGTGGTACGGGGGCATAACAACATACGCTATGTTGGCTGTCAGAAAAGTTTTTAAGAGTAACTGTCAGTGAAGTGAGCAGTAACTAAATGCTTGCTGTCCATTGCTGGTAGGATTAATTTTGTTAGGGATGATGCATCTTTAAGTAATCATTTTAAAAACTTTTGATCACTTCTACGTGATTGCTGACAATCTTAAATGCTTATGTTTGGATTTTCGGCCCGTGTTGTGGGCCCCACCCATAAAATCAATGCCACTTTTCGTTGTAATGTTATAACTCTGGAACGGGTGGACCGATTTCGCTAATTCTACCTTTGTTGTGCTTATTAATGACAGCAGAAGATTCTTATGAAAGAAAAAAATGACATCCACTGCTGGGCACAGGCAACCTTCCTACGGCAAAACGAATGTTTGTAGGGACAGCTATTGGCTATGTGCGCGACTGTGGCGACGCGTAGCGTTTAGAACATTTGCGGAAGCTGACAAATAATAACAATGTAAACATTGTTAGTTTTCTTTGCAAATATAAATAAAACCAAATATTAAAATTGTTGACAATATTTAAGTGAAATTTATTCAATAGTTTGTAAAATTAATATAATAATAAAAACCGGGTTTGAAACTATTACACATACTTAATATTAGTTTCCAGCCACAAACTGAGATAAAATGCAATGTGTAAAATGCAATGAGCATGTAAGAACGCAACACGATAAAAAGTTAACAACGCAACAACAGTCATGGCCCATTTCTTTGCTTTGATTTTGTACTGCAATCAACACCTGACAGCTGAGCATTTGTTTCCAATTTCTGCCGTGTTGTGCGCTGCGGTCGTTATCTCTCTGCCACTACTCGCTTTGCACATAGCCAATAGAAAATAACAGAAGAACTTATACGTGCATAGAAAAGAAAAATAACTTCACCAGGCTTTTCCTTGTCGGTAACACCTTCTGACAATTTTACTCAATTATAGTCTGAAACTACTGCGGTATACGCTGATTACCCTCTCAGCCAGAACACGATCCGAAGTGTACCTTCCGAGTGCTGACAAGTGCCTTCCAGAATCTCCTACAAAACCGCAGCTGATATCTTGACCCATCACCACGAACAAAATCTTTCGCAGCAAAGATCAAGTAACACTGAAAATGTTACGCAGGTACATTACCTACTTATACTCATTGTAAGGACGTGGAATCGTTATTCAAGGTAAATTGATCTTTATGGTTATAAGTAATAAGTGTTACAATAGATTCAACAGCTCACTCCTGCCGAATAATCAAACTTCAACTTGTTCTATAAAGTTTGCGAATAGTGATGGGCGCTGTTGCGTTAGAACAGTTTTGACTTGTTAGTGTGTTTCTGTGGGAAATAAAATAATATTTCATGCGATATTAGTATTTTAACCCTTAATCAAACAAATGCTAGTATATAGCCACTTGACCAACACATACTTTGAACCTTATTTAATGTCTTCACTGAAATCATCTGAAGATTGCAGAGAATAATCACATAAGGCATGTAACACTACAAGACACACACATACCTTTTTAAACATTAAACAATAATTTTAAATTGTAGTTAAAAGCTAGAATGTATGCGAAACATCACCCGTGATTATGTGATGGAGTCGGTAATTAGCATAACAAACGTCGATAGAGTCCAAAATCCATCAGAAACACACCTAACCTTGTCTTATTAAGGGTTAAAATAATATTCTAATAGGGAAAAAACTCAGGAACAAATAACTATAGTTTTGCTAGCCCCAAAACAGCAAGACAGAATTGTCATTACAAATTTATTTGAAAAATTGCATATCTTTTATTGGTTTGGTTCATTAGTGCCATCTGCATTCATGTTCGAGTTTTTTCCCTATAGATGATGACGGACAACATCGCGATGAAACCCGCACACCACAAGGTGTGTAAAACCTATGAAAGTAATGGGCTCAGGCCCTGCCACGTTGGATTAAATAAATACGCTTGGTGAGCTGACTGATGTACCTAAATAAAAAAATGCTGTAATAAGTAAAAATAATTGCTACGCCTTAACAGGGTTCATGTTTGAGTGCAATAAATGATATGAATATGAATATGACAGCGCTAGTGCAGTGCTAGTGAGTCACTAGCACTAACACTAGCGCTAACTTTATGAATACCACGGTTATTGTTTTATCGTACGTATGAATTGGCCCAACTAAAGTGTTTCCCATCCCTTAACCCTCATTAGGGTGGAGAAAAAGATGTTAACAGGAGTTCCGAGTTCTGATCGCTTCTGGTAATCGTCGAGCAACGGAACTGTTATACGTTGCCCTTTCTAATCTAACTCATAATTTCCTGCTCGGAGGCTTTGGGATAGAGGTTTGCGGAACACAAACATGCTTTGTTTGGCTTATAGAGATGTTATGTAACGTGTGAATGGGGATTTTTTTTTCTTCTTTTGGACTCGGGCAATATCGGCCCATTTGCCATTTGTCACGTTAAATGGGGAATTTTCTTTTGACGCTTTCCAAACAAAGTTTGACAGTAATGACAGCGAAGTCTCCGTAATGTGTTCGTCATGCCCCAGAAGGGGGGATAGTTGGCAACAAAACAGGGATGGACAAAGATAATTTGTATGGAGAAAACGTGTGCGTTGAAAAGAGGCAGGCGCAAGTAAACACGCACGTCTCCAGAGGATGGCCCGTACGCCGAGAGGCAAGTAGGGTTTGGATGGTTGCGGGATTATCCCTGATATAGTAATGACAGTTCTCCGCCCTAAATCTGTCAGAAAAACGTCATAGAAAATTCCTCATTGAAATATGACATCAAAAGAAATTGTTGGTCAGTTAAAACTAAAAAAAGCGATCCGGCGCGGTAATGCTGCCAGCATAATGGGAACTTTTGGGTTAGATGTGGATCGGGGTGAAGTATTAGGCTTAGAATTAAATACTTTATTGTTGTTGTTATTTTGTTAGTCATATTGTTTTGTTGTATGAAAATAAACAGATGTACAAGTTATGTATTCTCATTATACAAAAAATATAGAAAAAATATTTTATTTAAAAAAACGTTATAAATATATGATAAATTTCCAATAATGGGTTTTTAAAGTAAATAAACTAAACATGAAGGAAAATAAATTAAAAATGATAATGTCTCTTTTGGGGTCGAAAGAGGTATATCTCCAGAGAACGTGCTGAAGCGCTCTCTGTGAGTTAAACCACAACACCACTGCGATCGCCAACCCGCCTGCCAAGCGTGGCGATTATTGGCATTTCTCCCCAAATTTTCATGGAAACCATTGAGGGTGGCCGTCGTCCAGCAGTGGTTCGTCATGTGGCTGATGATGGTGAATGTCTATTGGGATGGACAGAGCTATGGAGACAAGATAGTCCTTTTATATGGTTCAAGTAAGTAGGTGTTCTTTTACGTACGTGTTTTTTTTATAGTTAAGAATAAGCGTTTGAACACCATCCTGCCTGATGTTAAGCAGCGATGTGGTCTACGATGGAGCACACTTGTTCATTAGGTACCTATTCACCCGCGACTTGAAGACATGTACTGCGCAGGAAACACATACTCCGGCACTATTTTACCCATAGTCAAACCAGGTGTATCCTCCTATATTATGGCCTGAACCTTGACCTTGACTTGACCTTAGCAAGAAGCTTAGAAGCTTGAATCATGTGCATTCAAATGCTATCAGTAAATAAGTCACAAACTGAACTACCAAATTAAGGCCAGTTTTCAGAAACTCTCTTAAAACACTGATCTCTGTTCAAGTACCGTTTTTGTCTCGCTCCAATTGTGATTGTGTAAAAGAGACAAACAATGCTTCAGCGACAGCGACATTAATAATATATTATTTACTGTTTCAGAGCAAAAAATCCGGCTCACATATAAAACTTGTTGGAATATAGAACGCAAGCGCCTGCGCAGTCTTTCATAGCAATACACACTTTGCTATTATTTGCTATGAATCTATCTATCTGTCTTGTCCGTGTATAAGCTAGCACTGTGACGTACTAATTTTGTAAAACCTTTAATTAAATATATTTCTCTGTTTATTCAAAATTCTCGTAGTATTCTTTCATTCGATAAATAACATTTCTGAAATTACTAATATTTAATAAAAAGACAACAATATTATTAGATGATTTTCTTTTTCGTTATTTTATTGGCTTTATAAACAGTTTATTTTATTAATGTAGCTTTCCTCGATTGCAAGATATTTAGGACAACCAGGAGAACGGAAAAACATCATCCATACCAGGTGGATGTACCATTTACGCGAACCAAACGGTTTGCGTCTACTTTCATAGTGCAAACCGCCAGGATGTGGAAGGACTTGCCGGAGTCTGTGTTTCCTCCGCAATACATTCTGAAGGTATTCAAGTCACTGGGGTACATAGGTACCTAATGAACAAGTGTGCTCCATCGTAGACCACATCGCTGCTTAACATCAGGCAGAATAGTGGCCAAAAGCTTGTTAATTGTGATAAAAAGAAAAAGCAAACGGAATTTTTGAATAAATATACTTTTTAATGCACACTGTACATTACAAAATGTAAAACTAACAATGGTAAGATTACAAATGGTGACCTTATCGCACAAAGCGATTTTTACCAGGTAACCTACACACATAAAATTGTCTAGGGTTCAAGAAAATTTTTAGCTCTAAAAAAATTTAGTTTATTTAAGTCAAATCTAATCTTCTGGATTGGTCTCCTACCTAATTCCCCATGCTTGTATCAATGACTTATCACCATATTTTGAATAAATTATGAATCAATTCAGTTTTTGTAAAATATATTCTTGATTGCAATCTTCTAAAATGTACTTGATCCCTAGACACTTTTGATGTGTGCACTTATGCTCCCGAATGTACTTTTAAATTGAAGTCAATGCAACACGTGCGTTGATAAATCTAATGTTGATTAGACATAGAGCAGTCAAGTACTATTATTATTAGACAATTATCTACATACTTGAGTACTTACTATCTACGTATCTACGATTACCAGCCGCACTTCCCTAGTGGTCCTTCAAAGTCAATTAGACCATGGGTTCTGAAACTGTCGGTCTGAAGCTGTGTAGGGAGTTTTCTGTCGTGCCCAGCAGTTCCGGGCATAAGAATAGGACTGAGGTTTTCCCATGCTTTGCCTGCATGATCTGAGGGGTTCAGTTACATAACCCACAGGGGCACCCTTTTATTTTATTTAATGTTAATATCATTTAGTGCCCTTGAGCTGTGCACCAGTCAGGGATGTATCCGGCCATAAAGCATTTGTTAAATTAGTATTCAATCATATCCCCCTATATGGGTTCCCGCCTTGTCGTGGCGAGGGGGCTTAGTAGACCCCACGAGATCAGGGGTCCGACCGGCGGGGTGGTTGGGTTGTGGCCGTCCCGTCGCCAGCCCTGTAGTTCCGGGCGTATAGAAAAGAATAGGACTACGGTATCCCCTGCCTGGCGTATAAGGCGTCCTAAAAGGGGTCCTTGTCGTTGGTCGTGGGTGTCGGAGTGGGGTCCTCGGCACCTGCTTGGACGGCCCCGGGAAGGGCGGCGGTTACCCTATGGCCTGGTAACTGCCGCCGGTGAAGGAGGTCGCTAGGGCAGACACACCACCGTCTGCCCCGAGCCGGAGTCCGACAGGACCGATCGCTTGGGCGGGTCCTGATGCAATTCCTTCGGGTACTCCCGGGACCCGCCCTGCCTGCGACACGGAGGTCATCATGGGGGTTTAGTCGGTAAGAGTCCGACACTATCCCGTTCACTGTCCCCATGGCGGCGGGGTGTCCATGAGGATACCCCATGTAAAAAAAAAAAGTATTCTATCATATTTATGTTAAGTACACTTAGCAGTAAGCCTTAGCGATTTGAAAAGATGCTAGTTTCTTCCCGGTTCTTGTGGCCAGTAAAATAAATTAATTCGAACCGGGGACGATTACTTCTGTTTTTAAAGACATAAATGACGTACATCAAACTCTGTGTTATGCTACTGTATATCTGTATGTTATAGCACTTATAACGATGAAATAAAGAAATGTTAACTTTGACTTTGGCCCTTGCCTGTCATAAAAAGCGGCGGCGGTACCGTGGTGACCCTGGTACCGCCGTACGACATCGTGAACTGAGGGTACGTTGAGGCCTAGCGCGGCTGGGGCCACCCATTGGACGTAGTGGCTCAGGCTGTTCCGGGGCCCCGGCAAAAACGCGGGAGCGGTCACCGTGGGGTTTTAGTGGGTGTGAGTCCCATATAAGTGGTCAAAGACGTGTTCATTGTGTTTAAAAATAAATAAAAATTCCCCCGTATCGTCGCCATAGTAAAACTAGTTCATATTGACGAGCCCAACAATATTTCTAAGACAATTACTCGGGGTTTTTAGACTCGTTATACGTTTTTTTTTACGAATACACTGTAAATAAGTCCTTGAATTGACAGTTTAGAAACCACTGGATTAATAACCATTAATCACATGAACAAACAGAAAACATTAAGTAGGTACCTACCTACCTTTTATTATTATAACACTGTTTAAGTGTTGGCAACATCTATCTATCTCTGTCTATACAGGGTGGCTCATTCAATTCGGTCAGTATGGGAAAGTATGAAACTATAAGACATAAGAAGTTATGTTCTCAGGAACCATGTCATCCATTTTAATAACAAGAAAAACTGCATACTTCCATTAAAAAAAAAGTTCTAATATTGTATTAAAAAAACAGTGGCCACTTCCAACACCTACTAAAATAAATGAAAGTATGTGAAAACAACGCATTGTATTAATTTTAGACATAATGTTTCATAGAAACATTTACTTCTTAAGACCTATGGAATCGATCTCTAAATAGAAATTCTGTCAGATTTTTCTCAAAACAACCGGGTTCGATTTCCGTGCTGAGTACAGGTTATTTTTTAAATCTATGAATGCAGTTTTTCTTCTTATAAAAATCGGTGACATGGTTCCTAAGAACAAATCATCAATTATGTGTTTCAGACTTTCCCATACTGATCGATTTGAATGCGCCACCTTGTATATATAAAAATGAATTGATGTTCGTTAGTCTCGCAAAAACTCAAGAACGACTGAACCTATTTGGCTAATTTTGTCTTGAATCATACGTGAAAGTCCAGGGAAGGTTTTAAAGGTGTATTTCTTCTAATACACGGGGTACAAAAGCCTATGGCAAAACAAATGTTTGCCGAGATACCTAAAAAATTACTAGTAATTTGCCGACGACTTTGCTCATGACAATGCAGCGACATGAATATGCAGCGCCACGCAGTGGCAGTTTACTGAAATAAAAAATAAATACACTTCACGCCTTTTAATCCCAAAGCGGGGTAGGCAGAGGCACTTGCTAAGCAAGTTCCCACGGTTCACCAAGCGTATTAAACCCAACGTGACAGGGGGTGAGTCCATCGCCGTTATAGGGTTCACACACCTTGAGGTGTGCGGGTTTCATCACGATGTTGTCCTTCACCGTACGAGCGTTGCGTTGCGTACACAGGCTCTGAAAAAGAGTCCCATTGGTACACGTCCACTAGCCGGACTCGAACCCGCGACCACCCGGTTACAAGTCACGTATCTGACCAACTCGACTACAGACGCTCTTTACTGAAATACTTTATAAGCTAAGGTAGGAAAAGACGAAAAGCTGTTAGCCAGCGTCGATAAGTATTTCCCTGTTAGCAGTGTTACCTTGCATCATATGCATGTTACATACATAGCATAAATCTTCCTTGGAAATCACCCCTCCGTATCAGAAGGTCTATCAAGGAAATTTACTATGATCGAGATCAGAGATAATGAAATTGACTTCTTCGGCAGTACGACGTACTAGTAAAACGCCGACAATTAGAAATTGTCTACCATAGAAATAGTCGGGTGCACTCATTAAAAAAAATACATTATTTTTTAAAAAATATTTCAATTTATGGACGAAAAAGAAACCAAATATAAATTACAAACAGTACCCACCACATGTTTCGTCAAAATACTTATGCATCTAAACAGACAAGGCATCCACAGCATGTTTCGTCATTTATAAATTACTAGCAAACACGGCGAACTCCGTTTCGCCACCAGAGGGCTTCGTTTCGTTTTCCCGCTCTTCTGTTGAAATTTTTCCTGAATTTTCTTTGCTACAAACCTCACGGAGCCTGAGACCTTTCCAACGAATGCAAAACCCTGGAAATCGGTTCGTGCGTTCTGGAGTTATAGCGTCAGGGAGGAAAACTCGACTTATTTTTATATAGTAGACAACTAACCTACCACTATAGTCTACTACTGGGTTCAAACGCTCCTAATACACTTGCCGCGTTACCCCGTTGGATTGGTATCGACAGCCTCTGGGCCAAATATGTTTCAGCCTTTCTGTCATGACCGCGGACGAAAATAAAAATAAATTCACACTGAATATAAACAAAAATGAAACCATTTTCTTTTTGGTACGCCGTGGTCAATGTATATCACACAATGTATATCGCATCACACAAACAGACGTCTAGTAAAGACGACCGCATCAAAATCCCTTGCGTAGTTTTAAAGATCTAAGCGAACATATACCGCGTGTAAAGGGACCCCGAGCAATGGTCTGAGAAACGTTGTTGGGCTCGTCAATATAAACAACTTTTACTATGACGACGATGAGATGAAACGCAAAAAAAAAACATATTATTTCCACACAAAATAGAATTTTTTTTGCTTCGGGAATAGACATTTAGTATGGGGACTAAAAATTTTATTTCTTTTTCCCGCATTGTCCTCCGTGGTAAAAGTTGTTCATATTGTCGAGCCACACAACATTTCTAAGACCATTTCTCAGAGTCCTTTAAAATAAAATTACATTATTAAACACGCATATGGGTTATAAAACCCAAATCAATACATATTTTCGTCATTGAGGTCAATTCCCGATAGAATGTTAAACAAATTAGTGTTTTTGTTCACTGTCTCCCAGTTAACTGATGTAAAAAAAATAAATACACTTCACGCCTTTAATCCCAAAGAGGAGTAGGCAGAGGCACTTGCTAAAGCAAGTACCCACGGTTCACTGAGCGTATTTAACCCAACGTGACAGGGGGTGAGCCCATCGCCGTTATAGGGTTCACACACCTTGTGGTGTGCGGGTTTCATCACGATGTTGTCCTTCACCGTACGAGCGTTTGCGTACATAGGCTCTGAAAAAGAGTCCCATTGGTACACGTCCAGTAGCCGGACTCGAACCCAGGACCTCCCGGTTACAAGTCATGTATCCGACCAACTGGACCACAGAATTAGCTGTTGTGCGGACTTTCTTTCTGGAAATCGCAATACCAGTTTGTTAGGGAAAAATTGCATTTTGTTGTGCAATCGCAGTGAAACTGCTGTCTGTACCGGCGCGGGATTTTGCCGACCGGGTTAATTCTGCTATATCAATAATACTGCCATTGTTGAAAACATAATATATTATATCTCCGTTAAACGTATTATCTCATAATTCTTCTATAGTCCAGTTGGTCGGATACTTGACTTGCAATCGGGAGGTCGCGGATTCGAGCCCAGCTGCTGGACGTGGAGGAAATGGAACTCTTTTTCAGAGGAGGGATCCACTGGTCACTACATTCAAGGGAATTCCCATGCACACCATACAGGCAAAAAGACACTGCCTACCTTAGTATTTTGGCTACCCGACCTAATAATAGAGTTATTGCTAGATCTTTTTTTGTTGTACTCACGACATGGTGACGAAGGTCTTGGCTTTTGTGGGTGAGTAGATATGTACGTACCTACACACATCAAAAGTGTCAAGAACATTTTTAGCTCTAAATAATATCTAATTTATTTAAATCAAATCTAATCTTCTGGATTGGTCTCCTACCTAATTCCCCATGCCTGTATCAATGACTTATCACCACATTTTGAATAAATTATGAATTAATTCATCATCATCATCATCATCAGCCCATACTTGTCCACTGTTGGACATAGGCCTCTCCAATTGCACGCCACTGTGATCTGTTTTCGGATTCTCGCATGAATTCAGTTTTTGTAAAAATATATTCTTAATTGCGATCTTCTAAAATGTACTTGATCCCTAGACACTTTTGATGTGTGTACATTTCGTAAAGACAAGTCACCTATACATAGGCGTCAATCCTTGGGAATTTCTGCCTACCTTGTCGTAAAAGCCAGGGCACGCCACTGTTAGTGACTCAGGCTGTTCCAGGTGCCCCGGCAATAACCCGCGAGAGTTCACCGTGGGGTTTTAGTGGGTGAGAGTCCCACATAACCTGTAGTGCAATTCTCCTATTTTTGCTCGATCACGATTACGTTTTGGTTTAGCTTACGCTCGAGTAACCGTGGGGTTTTAGTGGATGAGAGTCCCACATAACCTGTAGTGCAATTCTCGTATTTTTGCTCGATCACGATTACGTTTTGGTTTAGCTTACGCTCGAGTATAGTCGAGTTCAAAAATTACCAGAATACCGTTTGTTTGAGAAGAGAAATTTTAGTTTTGTTTGTTTACGAGAATACGCTTTGACGATTCCGAGCCGTTGGACGTACTATTGAAATTCGATAGTAACACGAGAACGATAGTAACAAGATTAGAGAGTTTGGACTAAGTTGAGACTTTTTTAGTATCGACGAAAATACTTTTGCAACTCATGTATGAAAAGATGTAGATGAAGCGAAGGGGGTGTGTCGGGATCGTGACAAATTGAGATCTGTAGTCTCTGCCTACCCCTCTGGGAGACAGGCGTGAAGTGTATGTATGTATGTATGTATGTATGTATGTACTTATTTGTTAAACTGTTTATGTAAGTCTATTGTATAACTAGGAGTTGATGTGTGGCTTCTCTCTCTAACGGGTATCGGCGGAACACCAGCGCCGCAGGTAACTGGCATTATGCTGAGTCGAGACCCTTTTGCTGGCTTGAGATCTGGCACACGCTCAGTAGGTACTGCTCAGTGCGAGTTGGTACACTTTTGATTGCGTTGTCCTATTCTTATGTGTGTATTACTATTGTTTCTTCTATTATTATTATTTTTCTTATGTGTGTTAGCTCTTAAGTTGGTAAATAAACATGAACATGAACATATGGGAATTGCACTGCAAGATTACAACTTACGTGAATAGCACTACAAACACGTCGGTGGTCATTTAAACTCGGCTCAGTCGTGTTGCACACTTCACAGTGATAACACTCTTGCAACATATTTTTATATTTTTATTCACCGTTTGATTATTATATTTTGCTGTTGTTATCTGCCTTGTTTTTATGTAAGTAAATTTTTTTATTTAGGGTTATATAGAGTTTTTTTTTGTACCACTTGGGTTCTGCGTTATTGTTTATGATGCATTTACACAATATTAGGTATACCTGCGCGGTAGAGCGTCTGTGGTCCAGTTGGTCGGATACTTGACTTGTAACCGGGAGGTCGCGGGTTCGAGTCCGGCTATTGGACGTGTACCAATGGGCCTCTTTTTCAGAGCCTATGTACGCAACGCAACGCTCGTACGGTGAAGGACAACATCGTGATGAAACCCGCACACCACAAGGTGTGTGAACCTATAACGGCGATGGGCTCACCCCCTGTCACGTTGGGTTAAATACGCGCGCGTGAACCGTGGGCATTTGCTTATTAAGCAAGTGCCTCTGCCTACCCCGCTTTGGGATTAAAAGGCGTGAAGTGTATGAATGAATGAATGAATGACCACTTTATTGCACAGTGTATTTTTTTTTATCTAGAGTTTTTTTTGTACCACTTGGGTTCTGCGTAATTGTTTATGATGCATTTACACAATAATAGGTATACCTGTATCATCGTCATTAGCCAGATGACTGATGTATTTTACTACAATGCGGCTAGGTATACCTATATAAATCATATGTTTTTATATGACGACGAGATGGCGCTTACAAAGCCACAAAAGATTGAAATAATACAGTAAAAAAAAACATAACAAAACTACAAATATAAGAACAATACATTATCACAAGGAAATAGAAATAATTTTATTATATATTTTTTTTTTGCAAATTTAAAGACAATTGAAGTAACATGAAGAAAAAAAATCATATCCATTTTTGCGGTGGGCAACTTAATAGTTAATACACTATATTATAATTATTATACACTATATATGGACTAGACTAAGACTTATATGGACAAATATCTACAGGTTTTAGTTTTTACCAAGTATATATAGTATACAACGTGTAAAAGGACCCCCAGCAATGCTTTTTGAAACGTTGTTGGATTCGTCAATATGTTTTTCTTTACTATGGCGCCAATGCCGGGAAATAAAAGAAAATTCAGTTCCATACAAAAGAGACGATATTCTTCCTAGGGAAATTTTATATGGAGATTTTTTTTATTTTTAATCACTATGAACAAGCGTTTGACCACCATCCTGCCTGATGTTAAGCAGCGATGTGGTCTACGATGGAGCACACTTGTTCAGTAGGTACCTATTTACCCGCGACTTGAAGACCTTCAAAGTATACTGCGCAGGAAACACAGACTCCGGCAAGTCGTTCCACATCCTGGCGGTACGCACTATAAAATTGGACGCAAACCGTTTGGTTCGCGAAAATGGCAAATCCACCTGGTATGGATGACGTTTTGCCGTTCTCCTGGTTGTCCTATTGTAAAAACGCGATGAATAGAATGGTGATGATGATGGGGTCCTTTTACACGCAAAACGGACGAACGTTTCCAAGGGTGTTATTGCACCAGACAGCATCGTTTGATGGTGGTATGTGTTAGTTGACGTCGATCGATAGCTTCTAACATTTAAGTTATATGACATATCTTATTTAATTATTTACTAATTTCTAATGACATAACAATTATCTTTATTTATTTTACCTCACAGCATGTAATATTAGTGATGAAAAAATGTATATTTTATACATTATTTATGTGTTTAAAGTGTATAAATAAGCATTGATGACTCGTGTCAGATCCCATGACCTACATACGTCCTAACACAGTGCATTTGCCTTTTCCTGTCTTTGATTTTGCGTATAAAATTACTGTCCTAATGTCAGTTTTTTGTATACGACTCCCACAAACCGTGTTTTTCAAACTAAGGTCATTTCGAATTTGGCGTTCTTTAACCCTTAATCAGACAAGGTTTCGAGTTTTTCTGACGGATTTTGGACTCTATTGACGTTTGTTATTCTAATTACCGACTCCGTCACATAAACCCGGGTGATGTTTATCATGAAATCTAGCTTTTACGTACAATGTGAAATTATTGTTTACTGTTTAAATAGGTATCTGGCCTGTAGTGTTACATACCTCACGTCATTATTCTGTGATAACTTCTCTGAAATCTTTAGATAATTCCAGTGAAGACATTCAATAAGGTTCAAAGTATACACTTCACGCCTTTTAATCCCAAAGCGGGGTAGGCAGAGGCACTTGCATTCTTCATTAATAAGCAAATGCCCACGGTTCACCGAGTGTATTTAACCCAAAGTGACATCGCCGTTATAGGGTTCACACACCTTGTGGTGTCGGGTTTCATCACGATGTTGTCCTTCATCGTACGAGCGTTGCGTTGCGTACATAGGCTCTGAAAAAGAGTCCCATTGGTTCAAAGTTCAAGTTGGCCAAGTAGCAATATAATAAATAGTCTTTATTTGATTAAGGGTTAAACTCTACTTTGTTTTATTTTTAGAAACACAATTAACAAGCGTTTGACCAACATACTGCCTGAAAAAGTAATAAAAATAAAATAAAAATAAATACACTTCACGCCTTTAATCCCAAAGAGGGGTAGGCAGAGGCACTTGCTAAAGCAAATGCCCACGATTCACCAAGCGTATTTAACCCAACGTGACAGGGGGTGAGCCCATCGCCGTTATAGGGTTCACACGCCTTGTGGTGTGCGGGTATCATCACGATATTGGCCTTCGCCGTACGAGCGTTGTGTTACGTACATAGGCTCTGAAAAAGAGTCCCATTGGTACACGTCCAAGTCAAGTATCCGACCAAATGAACCGCAGACGCTTTGTAAAACGTATTGATTTAGAATAATGACCGTGTTTTCACGATAATTAGTAAGATTATCTTACAATCAATATTTTGATTCAGAAGTTGTATGAGCAGTAATCGTCAGATGTCAAAACGTATTGCTTCGTTCAAAATACAATTTCAGATATTATCGTCGCTAGTGAATTAATCAAATAAATAGATAAGTGTTTATATTTAAGCGGATTAGATAAAAAATCATTACCAAAATAGTATACAAAGTACATTCAAAATTTAGTTCAATGACTTTAATGACCAAAACAGAAATATTTATGACCTTGAGATGTCTCATCAAAACAAGTTTTTTTTTTATAATTAAAGATTACAATGTATATACAATACTAGTAGACGCCCCGCGATTTCATTCGCGTAGATTAGTACCTGCGTCTAATTTGAACTGCGTCTATATTTCAAGCGTCTAATTCGAGCGGTTTTTCATACAAACGTTTTATCCCGTTAATTCCCGTTCCCGTGGTAACTTCGGGAATCCCTTCCTTAGTGCACCCCTATGGTACCTAAGCTACGTCCGTTCCAAATTTCAAGTCCCTACGTTTAGCCGTTTGGGCTGTGCGTTGATATGTCAGTCAGTCAGTCAGTCAGTCATTCAGTCAGTTTTTCCTTTTATATATTT
>SJJU01071212.1:0-115796 GCA_012932125.1 Conopomorpha cramerella | reverse complement strand
TTGTTGAAACTAGCTGAGTCGCACGAAGCGTGACATAGCAGCCAATCAGAGCGCGTATTTGTTCTATGTCATATCTTTCTTGACACGCGTGCTAGGCCTGCAGAGGGCACACTCCTTTACCACAGTCCAGCAAGAGTATTTAACCTAACGTGACAGAGGGGTGAGCCCATCGCCGTTATAGGGCTCGTACAACTTTTGGTGTGCGGCTTTCATCACAATATTTTTCTTCATCCTACGCTCGTTGAGTTGCGTTTATAGGCTCTGAAGGTTAAGTTAGTTAGTCTAACGCGTTGAGTTGACCCGTCGACCGAGTGTGAGCGAGTGAGCGAGCGAGGGAGTGTACGCGTGTGTGTGTGTCGCAGCTGGGCGAGAAGCACGAGAAGACGCGCGAGTCGTCGGAGTGCCTGCGCCACCTGACGCAGCAGGCCGTGGTGCTGCAGAAGCGGCTCGCGGCGCCCGGCGGCGGCGCGCAGCCGCTGCACATCCAGGCGCCCGGCGCCGCCTCCGTCGTCGACATGCTCAACCTGCTCAACGGCATACTCTTCGTGCAGATCACGTTAGTCTACACGCACACACACACCACACACCACACCACACACACTCCACCTCCCATTACCCTCTTCATCGCATAATTTTTTCTTCTTATTTCTATACGATTGACGAAAGAGATTTATATGGGTGATGTAATGGGCCGGGTGAGTAGAGGTCGCCCCAGAAGGTCCCTTACCGCCGTCAAGTCCTCGATGTAAAATAGACTTTGAACATCGTATATAAGATACATTTTTGTTTAAAGATTCAAAAATCCGTTTCTCTCCGGTGCCGTGCCGTCCGGTCGGTGGAAATACCCCTTTAATCTTTTTCTTCCGATGTATGCCTCTACTTATGTTGATCTCGCTATCACTCCATATCTATATTTCTCTGTCTCTCTCTACTGTAAAATATGTTTATCGAGTCGGTACGATAATAAGCAAATCGTTTTCATCTCGCTTTGTAGTTTGCTCGACTTTTTTTAGCGTACCGATCGATGTACAAAGATGATTATTTCATTCGCATTTCACTGACTAATAGTAATATACTGTTGTACCTAAACGAGTAAAACACACATAGAACTTTTGTCAAAAGTAAGCGAGCTTATTCTTAACTCCATGGTTAATAGGCTGAAAATGACATAAAATCAAACACGCCTCCAAAGTTTTTATAAAATGTAAACCAGAAAAAGGAAATAAGTAACTCGTTTTTTTCTTCTTCTTTGAACACGGGAAATAAAGATTAAAAAAAAATACTTCACGACTTTTAATCCCAAAGCGGGGTAGTGGGCATTTGCTTAATAAGCAAATGCCCACGGTTCACCAAGCGTATTTAACCCAACGTGACAGGGGGTAAAAAAGATAAAACAACCTACATAAGAACTTTCCTTACTAATATGTATCTTTGGATCAGTTACTTATCCGTGTATCTCCCGCAGGCCACAAGACATCGAGCAGTTCAAGGCGGAGTTGGAGAAGCGCCAGCTGAAGGACTTGCCCATCGAACAGGCGGCGGCGAACGCCAGTTGAACACCCTACCTTGTTACGTCACTTTATTGATTGATGATATTGTTCCTTATATCGATGAATGTATGCTGTAGTCGACTAGTTTAACTAAGGTTTGATGTAGATTTTTTTGTTAGTGAAATTTTGAGGATTTTATTTTGATCATAATACTTATGTAATTAAGAATATGTTACGAGTTGTTTGTTGCATCGTGCGACAGATTTTATTTATGCATGCGCGCTCATATTATTGTATGTATGTTACGCTCAAAAAGCCGTTAGTATCTGCAAATTATGCTTCCGTTATTGTCGACACGACTGCCGGCCCACAATGTAGTGCAATTATAATTCTGCTTTAGTGATATATTTTTCATAGCAATAAGTTTCGGTTGTGATCCCGCGGTCGCATCGCACGGTGCTCTGCCGATGTCCAAATACACATTTTATTATTTTATGTATTGTTATTGCCCGAGTATTATTTACTTTTCTCAGTGCAGAAGTTTTAATACTTACCTACGCGTAATGGTAGATCGGAATTTTGTTATATTGTGATTGAAATGTAACATAAATGTCGGTGACGATATCACATATTATTATTATTATTACAGAGACCTATAAAAATGGTGGACTTGGTGGTAAAATGGAAGGTTTAATTGTAATGCGTCGTGTTTGTACAGGCTACTCACGCGCATGGATCCCACATGAGTGCTTGCTTGCCTGTCCCTCATCTTTATAGGCCATGAAATACTGTTTGATTATATATTTTACGTATGCATGTATGTAATGAAATTGATTACCTATTCGTATGTAATTAAATGAAAATAAAAATCACGAACACTGCCTACTCCGCCGTAACGTCATTTCTGTAGTTATTTAGTGCCATATAAGTAGTGAAAGTAAGTTGTTTGTATTATTTCTGTTAGTCTGTGATATGAGAACATTGGGTATTGCCTCGTGTGCGACATATGTAGTTGATATATTGAAGAAAAAAAACTCTGGGCGTGTTCGGGATAATGATTTTTACTACTGTTGTTACATATTGTAAGCTTTCGCTATAAAACCATTGTGTGTATGTGAGAGAGAACCGATTCTAGTATCCGTCGTTATTTCTGTTCTTGCCTGTTACATCCAATACGCAATTTCAGTGGGTTTTTTTACCTATATTTAAATTGGCGCGACTGTTCGAAATCGTTGTATGTGGAGAAAAGGAAAAGAGGCCTTTGCCCTGCAGTGGCATTCAGAAGGCTAATAATATTAATTATTAAATTAACTTTTTCTAGTTACAGCCAACACTGATTCTGCCCATATTACATATTTATAAGTTGTCTCATTAACAATGTTATGAATTGTAGCGAGTCTAATCATCCCAGTTGTATGTTAAAGAGACAATAATCGACCATGTTATGTAATAAATATGTACCACGTTTATGTATGAGAGATCGTTTATTTTTGCGGGTGATTATTCCCGGAACCTACCACGATATTATACTGTATATCAATTAGTCGTATAATATGTAATTTTTTTGATGCGAGAATTATTGGATCATTAAATCTTTATTGGTAAAAAGTGGGAGTTCGAAATGAAATTGGCTAAAAATTTAAGGATTATTATTGAATGTGTAATGTTGATGAGGTTCACTTGAGAAGATTTGTTCAATTATGTGCCTAAGCGAACAATAATTTGAGCTGTTGTTATTGTTACATTTCTTTAACAATATGACGTTATTGTAAATACGGCGCTGTTCGTAGTATACTAATAAAATCGTTTATAAAATAACTTGTTTTATTGATTACCATTTGTAATGGCGGGGTTTGTGTAGCGTTGGGATTGGGTTGTTTTTAAACTCGAATAAAGATTTTTCCGGAAGAGGGGGGTAAAACGCTACCTCTCTAGGTACAGTCAAGGGCTGTTGGAGCGTAACACTTCCGTCTATAAAACTTGGCAGTTTGTTTATGAAAATTAATACATAGTATAAAACAAAGTCGCCTCCTGTTGTCTTCTACATAGGTAATGCTGAGATCTTTAAAACTATGCAACGGATTTTGACGCGGTTTTCTTTAATAGAAGGTGTTTCTTAAAGGTTTATCATATTATGTATGATACATCATCATTATCACCAGCCACATGACTTCCCACTGCTGGATGAGGGCTACCCCCAATGGTTTCCATGATCAATCAGGGTAAATGCCAATAATCGCCACTCTTGGCAGGCAGCAACCCGCAATCTAAAATGAATTTCCCTTAAGACATAATAAAGATTCAGTTAAATAGTTAATTTTCCTCTAATAATTACCAGATTCGATTGTAACCGAAGTAATAAGAAGAGCCCAATGCTCCGATACCCTTCGTCCACTGGTGCATTTGCATCAAAAAACTATTGATGTCATTGTATACTGACTATAATTGACATACTGATTGATCTTTAAAAAAAACTCGAACTCGCGTTGTTTTCGTTCTTGTTGCGTTGTTTTTGTGTACGATTTTCACGTTTTCTATCTGAAATGTTGTAAAAAATCGTTACGATTTAATATAAAACGTTCTCTAAATATTTCTCACTATGCCCGTGGAGTTGAATAGTCTAACGGAGGGTTGGTTGGAGCTGGAAAGTGATCCTGGTTTATTCACACTTTTGTTAGAAGACTTCGGTGTGAAAGGGGTACAAGTAGAGGAGATTTACGATCTCCACAAGCCGCTGGAAAGTCCAGTTTATGGGTTTATATTCTTATTTAGGTGGATTGAAGAGCGCAGGTCTCGTCGTAAATTTGTAGATCAAATTGAAAGTTTTGTTCGTGATGAGGAAACTATTAATAATATATTTTTTGCACAGCAAATGGTACCCAATAGCTGTGCAACACATGCACTCCTTTCCATATTGTTGAATTGCCCAAACCTTCATTTAGGTGAAACCTTGAGTCGATTGAAGGTAAGTGTTAGTCTGTCTGTTTTATACATTGAGAAAAAAGTATGAAGTAAATTAATGTTTGTTTTGATAACTTCTAGCAACACACATTAGGCATGAATCCTGAAAACAAAGGTTGGGCCATAGGCAATACACCTGAGCTTGCTTGTGCACACAATTCTCATGCTATTCCTCAAGCGAGGAAGAAAACAGATAAGAATGCTGGAGTTCCAACTGGGCGCTTTACAGGTACAGTATTCTATAATCTATCTAATTAATCTAATTATTTTATACAAAAATATTGGTATTAAACCATAGTATGTTACACTTGCACTAGTATAGTATGTGCACTTGTATATGACATTGGTTAGTTTTCCAATGTCTTATTGGTTAACAATAACCAATTGGTTAATTTTCCAATAAGAGTAATGTTCTGGGAGTGTTAATAAATTCAGCTATATTGCAGAATAGGCATAGGCTAAGCAAGTACCCACATGTGACCCAGTATGATAGATAGGACGGCAATTGCTACCATAGATTTTTTTAAATTCTGGTTTGTTTTTAAGCAACATAAATAGCCTAGACATATTATGATCTATGATAGATACCCAAAGGTCACCCATGTTACTGCTTCCATGTACCTTTACTACCTTCACCATGAATCGCAAGTTAAGCAAATTACCATTAGACTATTTACTGTCTGAAGATTTTATTAGGCTCTCTTTTTACATCTAGGACACAGACATGTCATTACTTATGTATTATACACTTCATGTTTTTAATCCCAAAGTGGGGTAGGCGACCCAGCGTTTTTAAGCCAATGTGGCAAGGCAGCCCATCACCATTATGGGTTATTTATGTATAAGTAATTATTTATTGAAAAACATTAAAAAACCAACTTCCCTCATTCATTTTAGGTGAGGCATATCACTTTGTAAGTTTTGTTCCAATCAATGGACATTTGTTTGAACTGGATGGTTTGAAACCATTCCCAACTGATCATGGACCGTGGGCTGCTGAAGAGGATTGGACGGAGAAATTTCGAAGAGTCATGGCAGAAAGGCTCGGGAGAGATGCTGGGGAACAAGTGCATGATATCAGGTAATAGTCTATTCAAAAATGTAAAAGATATTTGGGGTTGGACAACCCACACAATATTGTTGCAGTACATGCAAACTGTTCATGGGTCTTGATTACAGGGGATATACTTTGACCCTGTCTTTTGCGTAAATACACAGGTAACCTCCTTGGGTTATTGTTATAGTCACCATACTTCCCCATTTACAGGTTGGTGACCATAGTTATTGTTAATTTCATAGAGGATGAACATGCACACTGCCCATACTCCAGTATCACCTTTTACTTTAACATCACATCTTGACACAACTTTTTAATGTAAACATAATAATAAAAACATTAAAAAAACCAATTACAGATTTAATCTCATGACGGTTGTACCAGACAGAAGGATAGCTCTGACTCGTCACCTTAACATTTTGGAGTTGAACCAGAAGCGAGTGAAGGAAGCCATTTCTAAAATTGGGAAACATATTAAACATCTTCATGCAAAAAAGTATAATGGTAAGTTGTTACTACTAAATGCTGCTGCAAAAAAAATATAACCACTATTTAACAATTAGACCTAAGGTGGATAGTTTGGCAACAGAGTAGAATGGTGTACTGGTTGGATTACAGTATCCAAAATTTGACTTAAGTAGAGTTGTGTGCTAATATTACGTTTTAAAATAGTGTTCTAGCACACCTTAAAGTTGAACTATGTAAAATCGCCGAATAAAGTTAGTTCACAACGCACTAAAGACGATTTTCCTACATAATAATATAAGGTTCATAATATCATTACTTCCATAATAATGTGCTGACAATGACTGAAATTAATGAAATAGGTAGTCTGGCACTTAATTGTGTGTATTTAAAGTTGGCTGCTTTAAAGAAAATATCTCTGACCCACTCAGAAATGTTTTTTGAAGTAGCAGCATTTCACAAATTTTCTTTATGGACATGGCATTGTGTGTCAAATAATGGATACATTTTTTTTTTCAGAACAAGGGGAATTTATTGAAAATCGTGAGCCTACATTTAACTCAGAAGATCAGATACGTGAAGAGTCTATACTGAATGACTTGGAGTTAGTGCAAACGGAACTGACAGAGATTGATCTGACTCATGTCATATCAATTGAAATTGGTTCCTCGGATAGACTGCCTTTAGATAATAGAACAGTTTTAGGTAAGTTTCTAAATTTTAATTTGTGAAACTAGCGCGGCCATTGTATCGCAATATTAAAATATATGATTTTTTTATTCCGATGGCCTTCAACGCATACACAGTAAAAGGTATAGCATTGGGTTGAAAACTAACGGAACTAGTGTCGCTTTGTCAAAATGCACGATTGGTTAATCAATTGGCACTACAAGTTTGTACATTTGACATATTGCGTGGTTCATATGGAAAGAAACAAGAATACGAAGCGCGATCTGCATTTAATTTCGCGATTTCCTCCCTATTATAGTCTAACACAAAAATGTGAAATTTTTAAATATCTTATCCAACATTTATTTATTTTTCAGTTGCCCCTGTTGAGCAGGGTGTTAGTGCTAAGTTCTTCTCTGTGAGCGCCGATAACCATCACTTTATTGAGGTCAGTGAAAAATGTGTATAGAACTGAAAATCATACGTAAACTTCGTCATAATAATAATATATTGTTACTCAGAAAGCAAGAGCCGTAGTCGAGATTAGTAGTTGGTACAAAATATAAACAAGACTTAAAAACTGTTACACTAACTATATTAGTGGTTAAATACGCTTAGTGAACCGTGGGCATTTGCTTTAGCTAGGTCCTCTGCCTACCCCGCTTTGGGATTAAAAGGCGTGAAGTGTAACTATATTAGTAGCTAATGGGGTGGTCAGACTTTTTACTTTTTATGACGTGCCTCGTAGGGCACACTTAGTCTGGCGCTTTAGGTTTAAATGGACAAATTTAGAGGGTGATAGGTGGTAAACCTTGAACGTAATACATCTCAACTTCCTAGGCTATTTAATTCCAAGCACATCCACAGTAATACACGCGTTGTAATGTATTAAAGGAACATTTAGCAAAGAAACAGTTCCGTATTTTGCCACTAGGGGGCGCAAAAAAATCTATACTACACGAACGAAGTCGGGTAGTAGGGTTTGTTTGGGTAGTTGTTTGTTACAACTATTTTTATTTTATCTTTACAGCTCCGTCCAACAACGGTGACAGCTATAGTGCGCAGTAACAACAGGCCAGTGGTACTGTGCACGGAATCCGGCCTGGAACAGCCGTGCAAAATGCATAAAGTCCTGTTCACACAGTCCGAGTTGAACGCCCTCCTGTCGACCGTCAGTAACGAGATACAGAAGTGCCAGCAGGCGTTGAACGACGAGAATGACAAGAGGAATATGTATAAGGTACTTTGTCATTATATACTATGACGGGCCCGTTGGTGTAGTGGTCAGCATGTCTGCCTCTGCTCTATAGCGCCGTGGGTTCGATTCCCACCGCTGACAGGTGCTTAGGTGATGAGCTTTTAAGTACTTGTTGGATGTGTCTGGGTGTTTTATTTATATAAGTATGTATTTAAAAGAAAAAAAAAGTATTTAAGTAAGTATATTTCGTTGTCTGATTTCCATAACACAAGTGCTTTAGCTACTTAACATGGGATGAAGGCAATGTGTGTGTTGTTGTAAAATATTTATTTATTTATTTACTACACGCTGTTTAAGACCAAAATGCACGGTGCACAAGTGTTGCTACATTAATGCCCTTATTTTTGCGCAGTGTTACTTGCCTTTGTTCGTTCCCGTGGGAATTCGGGGATAAAATATAGCCTATGTTACACAGGAATAGTGTAGCTTTCCAAAAGTGAAAGAATTTTTCAAATCTGTCCAGTAGTTTCTTAGCCTATTCAATTCAAACAAACAAACAAACCTTTCCTCTTTATAATATTGGTATAGACTAACTGACCCGGCAAACGTTGATTTGCCAATATACATTATTAACAGTGTTCCGGCTGCAAGTATTATACATATAGATCTTTCTAAGAATCAACCTACGTACCAAAGAAATCAGCATCAAAATCAAAAGGGCGTAGTTTTAAAGATCTAAGCATAGATACATAGGGACAGACAGCGGGAGGTGACTTTGTTTTATTCTATGCATTGATACGAAACGGTTTGGAGTAGTCTCTATCTCACTCTTGTAGTGGATAACTCTATATAAAAATATATAAAAAACAAACATGCACCAAACACAAATCAAGAAGGGGAGAAATTATTATCGAGAAATCCTATTGAATGTTCAGCACCCATCTGGCTGGGTCATAAGAATATCGCTAAAATAATCTTGTAGCAAAGTAGTAATAATAATGTTTCAAATAAACGTTGTTAAGCCCTTGATTACGTAAGTTAGATTGTTAGCTGAGTCATTTTTTTTTTCGTGCCTGGTATTAAAAGTTTGGCACCTATGTAATTTAGTGTCAACAACAAAAGGCAAAAGTTTTAAAAGAAGCACTTACTGGGTAAAACTTTACCATATAATGTCACTAATTATCATTGCGTTCCACGCAATAAATTATTGAGCATTAAGTAAGGAAGATAGTGCACTATTACATTTTTGAAGTCAGAAAATAATGAATGAATGATTGAATATACTCTTTATTGCACACTGTACATTACGAATAAAAAATAATACAATGGAAAAATTGCAAAAGGCGACCTTATCGCTCATAGCGATTTCTTCCAGGTAACCTAATTTTAAACCCCATATCATGCTCTAATGGCTTCCCAAACCCGACAGGTGGACGACTGCCGTCGCACGCACAACTACGACGAGTTCATCTGCACGTTCCTGTCGATGCTGGCGGAGCGCGGCGCGCTCGGCGAGCTCGTGGGCGCGCAGCTGGAGCGGGGCTCGCCGCGGGTGAGGCGGCGGCGGCCGCGGCCTCGAGCGCGCGCCCGGGCCAGGCCCCGCGCCCGTGTTGCCCCGCGACCGAGACCGCGCAAGTGACCGTGTATTGTGATCAAAAGGGCGTAGTTTTAACCCTTTAACAGGCAGAAGATTTGCTCGAAACCCATTGATTTTAGACTGTATTTCAACGGACTAAGGTTCAAAATGAACTGGGATCTATATTCCCTCTGCCCGGTAAAGGGTTAAAGATCCAAGCATAGATACACAGGGACAGACAGCGGGAGGTGACTTTGTTTTATACTATATTGTGATTTATGAGGACTGCGGTGAACTTGGACAGATGTGATTGATTGTCATATAATTTAATTACGTGTTTGTGATTTTTAACAGACGAACAATGGAGGAGGTTCTCAAGTCGCCGCGTGTATTTTTTAACAGACAAGTACGATTTTATGAACTGGTAAACGTTGGAAAATCTAAAGATTTGTGGCACCAGGAGTCAAAAGACTAATGCAGGTTGTAGAATTTCCGTTTTTTTTAAATTCCCATAATTTTTTACACATGCAAGTTAGATTTTTTTTATTTTTTTCTGATAACTGGTGTGAGTTGCCTTTCCATCCGGTTCCGGCTTGACGTCGACTTTTGGGACCTGTATAGATCCACGCGAGTAAAGCCATATAAAAATATATCGAATGTTATAATTAACAGTTGCATATTTGCTTTTGTCGCACCGTTTGGTATAGGTATTTCACCACTTTATTTGAGTTCTAGAACTGTATATTGTACAGACCTACTGTATAGATGTAAGGAACAAAGGACACAGTCACACATAGAAAAAAAATCTTCAGTCTTTTCGTATCTTGCGCAGGCACATAGTAGCTAACCTACTATGTAATTTCGCTAGTTTCAGGTTGTCTTAGCTTTATAATAAATCTTTCGTTGCAAATTGTATGTTAGTGTGTAAATATTGTATATAAGTTAGTAGACATTATCCACCCACCTACGAAGGAAATAAAGTATTTTTGTATAAACAATTAAACTAGTTTAATTGCATAGGCACCTTACCTAACTGTACACTTTCTCATCTCATTAATTAACTGTCAAACCGGTGTTCTTTAACACCGAGTTCCCATATTTTACCGTACCGGTGGTTACTTGCATACATTATTGACACAAAGAACTTAGATGTCACAAAATGTTATCAAAGTAACTGCCTGATAATTGCTGGGAGCATATGCAACTATAGTCTCTCTCTCTGTACCTATTTTATATATAGATACATTTAGTAGCACGTGATGGTCCTAAATGAAAATGAATGTTAAATTCATTGATAAATTGCTGATTGATGACTAAATGATAAATTCAAATATTAGTCATTGGCACATCCTAATATGAGTTATCAAGTTGACGCAATGTCATTAGATGACGATATACTTACCAGGATGCCATTTCCAAGTTAATTAAATGTGGTGTGGTTTGGGACGCTACAGGATAAACGTATGAAGAGGCACACCACCATGCCTCCCGCAACAAGCTCTCAGGACGTGAAGCAACACTGGTCGAAATTGCCGATCCCAAAATCTGTCTGTATGTCATGCAGCCCTAGCAAGCGCGTCTAGAACAAGAGCTCTGTGATTGGCTGCTTTGTCACACATCGTGTTAGACTTAGCTTGTTTCAACCAATCGCGGTGTCTGATATGTCTTTCTTGGGGCGCTTTGAAATTAAAGTAACGAAACCAGCAATGCACATCGTTTGCTGTGTGCACTAGAGTGTAATAGACTAAGGCGTAAGTTAGTAAGTATGTTTTCTCAACTGAGCTTGAAGGCTTCTTGCCACAGATCAAATTGTTGTCAAACCCACGCTGAGATCGCCCTGAGAACTCGATTTGAAGGCACAAGTCTCAGCTCAGACATGGCCCATTTACACGAGACTTTCTCCACTGTGAATATAAATTCTTTGCCGTGACTGAGATTACAATGCATTTTGACAGTTCTGAGACTTAGAACTACTTCTTACGACTGTGAATACCAGCCGTGGACTAATGCTCAGACTAATTGCGATGTACAGACTCTATAATGCGCGCGGAGGGCTAGTCACCACAGCTCACATGGTGAGGCGGCAGGCATTTCGTATGTACTTAACAGTTAGTCCTTATATCCTTTTTTTGGTGACTTACTGAATTAATGAGATAGGACAAGTGCAGGCTGTTATGTATGTTCTAAAGGTAAATGTTACAGTACTTGACACTCGAGTAGTTGACATTTCCAAATACAACTACACTTGCAAGGAGCGTGGCACCTTAATTCGGTCTCTTCAAGAAATGCACTTTCCGATTACGTCACTTTGGTAGTGTGGATCCAATACTCTACGACGCTGTAAGGGACAGAAATACATACCTTACCAGTGGCGTGCACTGGCTTTTACGACAAGGTAGGCAGTTAACCCCAAGTATTGACACCTATGTATAGGTAACTTGTTTTTACAAAATATAGGTACCTACAAATCTACTCACCCACAAAACACAGGACCTTCGTTAGCCTATGTCGTGAGTACAAAAAAAAAGGATCTAGCAATAACTGTATTGTTAAGTCGGGTAGCCAAAATACTAAGGTAGGTAGTGTCTTTTTGCCTATATGGCGTGCACGCCACTGTACCAAACCCTTTCATCCCTGCATGTTATTCTAAACGCCAGTGTTTGATTGCGAGTATAGTTCTGTTTGATCTGAGTTTCCAAAGGACGTAAGGTTGGATGTCAATTACACGTTCTGTGTCCTGCGCTGAAACATTTACCTTTTTCTGTATTCATGGTGTGGATTTAGAATAAAAGATACGTTTCCATATTAATTTAACATTTATTCTGTATGTACACTCTCAACTTTCATAAATTTGTACAATGTACAAATAGTAAATGCACAACATCAGCTTCGCAAAACCTTATAGGCAACGGACAGGCACGTTTCATGGTACTATGGAAAATAAAAATCTGGTTAACAAATTTAATAATGAATAAAAATTAATTGCAGACTTAATTTCAAATAAATCTTTCGATACAAGGATTGGTCCCATAATTTTTTGAAAGCTCGAAATTTTATAGTTGTTTACTGAATAATGCTGGCCTTTATATGACGGGGCCACCAGACCGATTCGCGATATACAAAAATGCCGGTTAGTTAACATCATTGTTTGACTTTAAACCAACTGCAGTTAAATGTGGTTTACAGTTGTGCAGTCAGAATGTGTACAAATTAGGTTTATAATAGTAATGTAGGTATACAGTACAGATACAGGTAGCAGTAACGTATCAGTTCACAATAATCTGCTTTACAATTTGGTTTATTTATGAGGGACTAGACAACGGCCATTTTACTAAATGATTATTAAGTACTTATTACATCTAAGAAAACTCAGTCACAAGTTAGGCTGCTCTTTTAAGTAGGTAGCTAGACGCTCTAATACTTACACTTAGCGGAGATTGCAGTGAGCTCTACGACAGTAAACAGAAGAAAAATAAACACTCCAGTTTAACATTGCTTTTGATATGTTTTGATTTATAAAAATTAAATAGATATGTTATCGTATGACGTGTTCGTAGGCAGGTACAATATGTTTTAAAATTTCCAATCTGAGTTTTTATGTGGAAGCTTGCCGTCCGCAAAATTTTCGTTGTCGCTTGAACACATCTCCTATTTCAACAAATAGGACTTATCGGCATCCAAACGAACGACTTATTAACATTACATTTTATGTATATAAAACTACAAATATCTACACATATGCCTTGAGGTATCACATAACGATTCGCCGTCTAGGCTTAACTCCACATCCATAACAATCTTAACAATTACATCGATTAAGTAATAATACCATGGACTTTGAAACTTCATCGAAGTGTAATACGCATCGTTACTTAAATTATAATATTTACAAAGTCTCATCACATGAAACAGCAGTCGATCTAAAGTGCGAATAACACAGGTGGTGTGTCTGGCGGGTTCATCTGATGGTGTGTGTGGGTCTGTAGGGGGGCGGCGGGGTCTTGGGGACGACGCTGGCGGTGGCAGCGGCGGCGGTGGGCGGGGCCGCGGCGTCGGGCTGGCCGGGGATGACGTCGACGGTCGGCGGGAGGGGCGCGGGGGCCGCTCGGGCTCCGCTTCCCTCGGGCAGCAGGCGCGCCGGGTTGAGCTTGATGGCGTCGTCGTAGGTCGGCGGCGCGCCCGCTACGCTCTCGTAGTCCGGCGGCTTCTGCTGCATCGTCTCCTCGTCCGGCATAGAGATCACGTGGATCGGGTCGTCGATCTGTAACAATGAAACACCATTGATTAATAATCATATCCCTGGACATTGCATACACAGTAACATGACCTAAATCTAGGGCCTATACCCTGAACTATGGGTGTAAAATTCGTATAGCGTATACATATTAGCCGGTTAAGCAAGCTAGCAAGATAGGTCCACGTAGACAGGCATGTATTTTTTTTATTAAAAGGAATAACTTGGTATAAATATTTATTTTTCATAGCTATTATACCTGACCCGTGTAGCAACAAATATATATTATGATATCCGCAAACATTGAAATGCACACAACAAATCCTTAGCTTCGATTGATTCATTAAAATTAATGTCAAGTATTATGCAGTCGCTGGCGCCAGAATAGAAACCTAATAACTAGTATGCATGCACGTACATAGTTATCGACAAATCGGCTGAGAAGATTGCACATTCTATGTCGGTACCTCACACCACGAGCAAAAAAATAAATAGGTATCTAACAGCTGCTGTTTATGGTTTACGTTCTCTCACGGCACAGTAGACACTAGGTAGTTGTTAACCCGAGTTAGAAGCCCTCGGGTGGTTTGAAAACATGTACTAGTTGAGTTAACCACTTGCTTGACACTGACTTTCATCTATGGTACGAGAACGGGACAACCATTACCCCGGTAATAGCTGCAAAAGCCATATAAAAGTGGTATCTGGATACTTTCTTGTAAGCGGGTTGGGCAACTGGGATAAACGCTACCTAGGCATTAAAATATATCTCTTTCGTCCAACAAAAATAACTAGACGCAACGCTGCAGCTCATTATTGTATCTACCTAATGTATATTTTTGTTATGACGTGTATAAACGTTTTATTTACCAAATACCTACCACCAGTTTTATCTACTAAATCCCTAGTTACTAACGTCATCGCGTCGTTTTGCGTAGCGTCTATTTTGACAAATCTGACTTTCGTCGAACTCTGTGTGACTCTTGCGATAAATCAATGACGACCGTCGTTAAGCATAAAAGCTAAACCCGTACTTATATTATTTACATTACAAAGTTAATTAAACAATTCATTATAATTAATTTAGTAGGTACGTAAGTAATCCTGTTTTACCTAATAGTTATTGACTTATTAGCCTACTAAGCGGGTACAAAATAAACCTGAGAGCTTGTTATAAATAGCTGCTTATCTATTATAGAAAATCAAAGCCACTTTACGTTGTCATGGCCTAACTCCGGAACGGGTGGACCGATTTCGCTAATTCTTTCTATGTTGTGCTTATTAATGACAGCAGGAGGTTCATGAAAGAAAAAAATGACATCCACTGCTGGGCACATGCCATCCTTTTACATTCATATTAATAGTTAAGACAGGACAACGTCTGTCGAGTCCACTAGTAAATAATAATATTATAAAGTTTTAGTTGAAATTCGTTCAGTATTTATTGCGCGAAAGAGAAAAAGACTCAAACATGCGAGAACATGTACATATGTTTGGATATTTCGCGTTTAAATAATAAACCCGTTTTTACCACAGTCTAATAGATAAGTAGTAGTAGATAGATAGGTAGAGTAATCCAATAAGGGTTGAAGGAAAAGATGTATGCATAATATTCATTGTATAAGTATGAATGTGGAAGATTTGCACTTCTCAATCTCGTCAAGTAATAGTGAAGTCTCACTCTTATAACGGTAATAAGTATAAACAAATCGATGTTGGCAGCGGTCGATAATAGCCAGTAGGCAAACTACCTACTCTGTTATTACTGTTGGTACCTAACGACTTTGATAGTCAACAAGTTAAGCGAACGGACATCACATTGGCTATCAATCATATTATATCCATCGATCAATGCCTTAGCCAAGCCCCCCGGGTAAAGACAGTGACTATCTACCGCTGCAGTATCGAACAGATTTGTTACCTATAGCTGCACATTAGTCGAATGAACCAATATGGTTGGTCATATTAACTCATTATGAAGTTTGGTTTTCGATCAAAGTGATAAAATAGGTAGTTACTGAGAAGAAATATGAAGATAAGTTAAATAAGCTTGATGAAGACACGGACCAATGACAACAGCATTATATCGACTCTGTTTCGAGCCTTCGTTTTTATATTTTGTAGTGACTAATGAGTGCCAGAATTTGTGTAAACTTTGTTGATCTTAGGTTATTGCCTTGACTATCGCATTAGGTAAATCTTGTAATGTAATATTGTAAGACTTTCAAATAAATAAATACAGATGCTTAGATGAACCACCCAAACGCAATCAACAAATGCCTCAGCTCATCACTAAAGCATTATGTCAGCGGCGAAAATCGAAACCTCGTTTGTGCTCTAGAGGCAGATAACCCTGACCACTTCGCAGAAGAAATAATCAGAAGTAGTTAATACCTGATGAGTATCGGGTGATGTGCGATCCGCCTGCCTCGCTGGCGACTGCAGCCAGCAGCACATGGCCGCGCAGATGAGCAGCGCGCCCGCCACGATGCAGGCCACGCCCACGTAGCGCACGGGCTCCGCGTAGTCCTCGGCCAGGCCCAGCCAGTTGATGAGGGCACCGGCGCACAGCAGCACCATGCCATACCGGTACGGTCTCTGCGACTGACGGCCCTCGTCGATTGACATGCCTGGAATGAGGAAAAAGGATTTTTGAAACGTTGCATTTGAAAGGGATGTATTTTGAACGACCATCAGAAGTACATAAGGCTATAAGTACAGCACGGGTTGCTTGTCGTAATTATATCGATGCACGCTTTTCCATTGGTAATAAAAAATAATTTCATACCCATAATAATCATGACGTCAAAATGACACGTGAGTCTTAACGCAAAGTGGTCAATAACGCCGTGTGATCATTAAAGAAAACTGCACAAATTAAATGAGTAAAGACGCGAGTGAAAGCCAAGTGAATAGAACAAAGACTAATGTTATTTAGCGGTATGAATTATGTTTTATCAGATAATAAACATTGTTTCGCTAATTCACTAATGACACAAGAACGAATCTGGTTTATTTTGACAGGAGGCGTGTCTAGGTGGTTTTCTGTCACAACGGAGCAGAGATCCCTCGACGTCACGATTTCATGCGGAAGTTTCTCCTAATAGCCGGGTTAAATCAGCTGCGAGAGTAGATACTGCTCAACACAGGGCTCAATTTTCATTAATCTCTAGTAGAAGGATAGCTCAGTTAGCGTTAGTTTTTTTTTAATTTTGCTAGTTTTCTCTCGTTGCGGTAGGGTGATGTTCTATAACGGAGCTCCATTCAAACCGGGAGGCGGGTCGGCGCCACGCGTTTCATACAATTGGCCGTGTGACACCGTTGCGAATGTGGAAAACTGGCTTTTGGAGTCATGAAAACTTATTATGCCGACATAATATTGTCTGTTTTGCTCTATGTGTGCTCTGCGCTCAAAACCTAGATTGTGGTACGATGATTTACACAGTGTTTGCAGTAAAACAAGGGTTTATGTTTGTTCTCCTTATCTTTGGATGTAGTTATGCCTAGGGTACCTACCCTCTTACTATGTAGTAGGTATTTTAGTTAATACCTACCATTTTTCCCATAAACTTTTCAACAGTTTGTGCATTCGGTGGGCCTATATAGGTAATTTCTGCAGACCATACAACAACAATGGATGGGTGACCTCAATTTAAAAGCATCACATTAGCGCACCGAAAAGCGGAAGTGAAAGTCTATTGTATTCTAGATTGTGGGTTCTCATTTTATGTTAAATCCTTATGCGCCTGTTAGATCAGTAATCGACACTGATTACCTACTCGACGTGATTTCACTACAGATATCATGCTACATTAAAGTTATCACAACAAAAGCTTAAACTTTTAAAATTGTTCTAGCCGCGTTGAACAATTTCACACGGGATGGAATTAAAAAGTGAAACTTCTCTGCCATATTTTGTGTCTTAACAAAAAAGTTGTGTACAAACAAGCCTTTTGTGTGTCAACCTCTATCCCATACATCAACCACCGGAAGATATAACATTGAGAGACAAAATTGATCAATAGCAAGGTTTCCTTACAAGCACTAAGCTAGCTATTGATGAGGAGGAAAATTCGGAAGCTAGACGTACACGAGATGTGTGCAAGGCCGTGGAAACAATGGCTTCCGGCGAAGTGTGTCAAGTTCGCGTGCGCCTGCGCCGGTCACGCGCTGACTCCTCGGATTCTTGTAGCATTATTGGCGCAATGCACTTAACCCGTGATAGGGTAACGTATGACTTACTACAGTTTAAGATGTTGACAATGTCACTTGTTAAACACTTTCGCGAACATATTATTTAAGACAATTTAAGTTTTATTGTTATCACGTCAACAGTCGAGATGTGTCCGCGGAAGGGTTAAGAAGATTCGATTCAAGTTCAATGCCAGTGCGACCGTTGAACATGGTGGGTCATCGTATCATAGTAGTCGTTATGATTTTTATTCAAGAAGAAAGTGCAAATAAAGAAGGTGAGAAACACTGAGCTACCTCTTCGAGGCGTTCAATTGAGTTTTATAAAATATGCATAAGAGGTATTTTTATGCATATTTACTTACTTAAACGTATTTGAATGCAATCGAGTATGCAATCGTGGAACATTCACGTTCTTAACATATCATTATTATCAGTAAATATGTAAGTGGAAGTAATGTTGACAAATACAAATAAAAGTCGGCATTTAATGGAAAGTTATGAAAATAATGACAAAAAACACGTGCAACTACATGTGTTTTTAATCACGTGCAAATTGCAAAGAGCAGTTATGGTAGATACATCTAGATATATATGATCAATAAATAAAAATACTGAATAATTGTATGTAGAGGTTGAATACATTTTAATCAGACAAGATATTATAATGTAGGTACATAAACTTCAAGTTTTTCCAGTATCATGATTGTATTATTTCGTAATGTAGGGACACAAATCAGTTGTGTAAATACTATGGAAATAATACAACGCGTAGGTGTAAAGGTATAACTTGCACTTGAGCTGGTTCCTTATGAGTTTTCTTAAGCACAAAAAGGTTAATTTATAGTAGCTTTGGTTTCATTTAGTTAAGTCATTGTACATTACAATGTGTTTGCATCTGACAGTGTGTTATGTTATTATGTCGTACTTTAGGTAGGTATTGTCTAAGAATCAGAAACTGTTATCTTGTTTTAAGACAAACATACTAGTAGTGATTTTAGTAAAGTATGTGGGTAGAACACCGTTATTTTGATAAAGTTTGCTCACTAACACATTCGTGGACACACAAATTTAGACAGTACAAGTATTATTGTGGAGGATGTGTCCGCGGAAGGGTTAGTATGTCTACCTACCTTAGATAACTGGGTAAGGTAGGTACCTAACTGGAGGAAACACAAAATATTTATTTTTGAGATAATTTTCATCGCATAAGAATGTGTAGTTAGTATGGTTTTCTAAGAATATGTATTATCATTATTATGTACATTGGTAGATACATAAAGGTAGATAGCTCACGTTATTCAATGAAAGTATTTTTGTTGATGAGGAGAAAATCCTGAAATACCACCGCTTTGGGGTGACGGAATTGTGTTAAAATTCTACTGACTAAAACCCCTCAATAGCTATCGCTGATGCTGGGTAGGTCCTGGGCACCCAGAGATAATTATTTAGATCTCTAACGAGCGACCAGCCCCTGTGGACTCTTCTGGACTTGCACAGCTGTAGATACTGACTTACCCATCCAATTATACTCGGTCCGATCTTGATAACCGATATTATAAGCCGCTAACCACACCATTTCTGTTATAAATTCAATCTACGTATTTTTAACTCTCATAAAACACAACGATACTAAACTACTGTAATATATTCTTTAGTATCTATCACCTCACATCAATATCTGGCCAATGGCGTGAGAAAACTTCCGTGATAAAAAAGTAAATGTTACTTGCCTACACGCCTATCGATTGTCTGATAAAGATACCGAGATAAATATGGATAAATATAAATAATTTCTTACAATAATCGTCATAGTGACCTTTCGGAAAGATGAACGTTGTAGTTGACTCAACCAACTTGTAATAGGTAGGGAGGTATGTAGATTATTAATTACCATTATTTCTTACGTTAGGAGTCACAAGGATGGAGAAAGAGAGTGGAATATAGGAATTGTGAGGATCCTCGTAAGGCTTCTCACGCAAAAAAGACAGTTATTTTCATCACACAAGGAAATTGCTGAAAGAATTGCTGCAAAAGCATACTTTATATTGCCCATTAACAAACGTAATTATCGTGCTTATTTTTGTTCTCGCAAATACTATAACAACCTATTTGGGAGGATATCATTTAAACGGTTCTGTTTAGGTACTTAAGGATACCTTTTTCGTACTCCAACGTCACCTAAAATATCTGCCTAGTTTTTAAAGCATCATTGCAAATCATAAATTCAATTAGTAGTTAACACATTCTAAGTGTTTTCTTGAGGTAACGTCCCTAGGCCCTAAGTCTACTTACTACACTTTGGTAGTTGCGTCGCTCTGGGACCGCAGCGGTAAACGATATGCATTGCTGATTTCGATAATTTCATTTCACTGTCGTCCTTAGTAAAATAGCGATGGACATCGTTTACTGCTCGATGCCAGAGCGATACGACTACGAGAGTAAAGCAGACTTTTCTTAGTAACATGTGTAAATTCATACTCATAGTTTGTGTCCCAACCCGTTAATAATCTAGAACTACATATGTATCTAGTGTAGTGTAGATACTAGGTAATGTAGCCAGGTGTCTGACTCCATCGTAAGGCTTCGCGAGCGCTAGCTGCGCCCCACCACGTTGTCAGCTACCTAACAAGATTAATGTCTTCAGTAAAGTGTTGCTTACTTATTAATTTTAATTATAAGTAACTGGATATGTTACATAACTTGGTATATATGTTTTCATATATTTGTTTACAACGCAAATAATGACTCACCAATTTACGTACTCATTATTGGGCAGCGGAAACTTCCGAAGCTTGATTTTGAATATCCCTAAATTGTCTTGGATCTAATACACCAATGTGTAGATCGGTGTTGAACATTAACATGAAGGAACTAAGCTTTGAGCCAAGTTTTGATCCAAAATGTGGCGCTGCAACCTGATTATAAAGTGTCTGTTAACTCCATTATTTGTATGGACGTGGCTTTATACATATATGTGACCAGTTTACCCTCAATATAGAGTTGAGATCATTGAGTTACCTATGTCGTGTTGTCCCTAGTAGTTATTGTTATGAGATAATAATCAATCAACAATAACAAAGTTAGTTAGACGATCGTGACTCCGTCCCGTTGTGATTTGTCTCCAGATCACGTACGACATTGTTGGTGACATTGCATAACCGTCGGCAGTCTCGTCTATATCTTCACTAATATTATGAAGTGGACTATTTTGTTCGTTTGTATGTATTAGGCTCCAAAGCTACGGGGCACGTTTCCAAAAATATTGCATTGTTGCATTGTTGCGTGAATATAGCCTATATTAAGTATGTTTTATTTAAATTCATCAAATTAATTGAAACGATTAAAAAATCTTTTGGCAAAAGATTCGCAGTTAGGCAATTGGAAACGTTTTTAAAATGTTAGAGATCCATAACATGAAATCCTTCTCTTGAGTGCCCATGCGCAGCCGGGGTCGACAGCTAGTCAGTAATATGTACGATGCGTGAGAAGCCCTGTGCTGTATCTGTGCTCTTTATCCTCAAGAAACGTGCTGAATCATGGACACATGGTTAGTGAGGAGAGTTTGTAAAGTTGAAGTTTTCCTGCTGCAAATCTGTAGGAAAATCTTTTCATTTAAAGATTTGTACAGAATATCGTTTGAACGTTGGAGAAACAGCAGTGTGTTTTCCAGTCGATAATAATAAGTATACTCTACTAGTTTATTAATAAAAACAAAGTCTTATTACAAATCGTCTACGTTTAATAACGTACAGGGAAGAGATAGTATGACACTAATTTACTGGCTGAAATTAAGAATACCTATTCTTAATAATTAAGTAAAGACGTTACTTTTCCTTTTTCTGAATCTAACCGCTTTAATCCTTTTTTTTATCTAAATATAATGATTACGACATTTGGTAGAAAGATAAAGTAGACAGACGCTATATTTTAAGATCGAAATTCATACTGCATCGAGACACCCTTGATAAGTACTTGATAAACCGTAGAGTAAGATTTAATAGTATTTTTCAGCTAGAGGACAACCCTAAATGCAATAGAACCTAGCTATTGTACGAACCCTATTCCAGAACCTACAAGCCTGTGTAAATCAATAATAGTTGGATTATCTAATTTATTATCATTGACTTATCTATAGGTACAGACAAATTGAATTGGAGATGTCAATAGCTCACGATTACGTGCCGGAGTCAAGTCGAGTGATGTACTTGAACTGATGCCGCAATGCCAATGTCCATTTGTATTACACAGTTCATATATTATGTATGTGTTACACTTGAAAATATTGTTCGTGAATCTGTTTACACACTTGCTGTGTATTTTGTGATAATAAAAAGGTTTCTTTGATGAGCGATCAAGTACATGTACGTTGTGTTCTGTGCCTAAAGTATGCCGTAGTTTCACCAATAAAACAAAAAGAAAGGCTTTGAAAAACTCGTTTGTAGGTTTCTTAGTGCTATTCTGGCATACTTTAATAAAAGGAAACTTAATACATGTCAGTAAATTTCAAGTCTTTAACCGTAGTAAGTAGTGTAAAAGTAGACTATTCAGAGCATTTATTTTAATATGTTAAGATATTACTTAGTTGGTGGACGTGTACCATTTGGACTCTTTTAGAACACGCCCATGCGGTGATGGAAAACCTACACACCAGAAGTTGTGCGGCGACAGGCTCACCCCCTGTCACGTTAGGTGGACCTTGGGCATTTGCTTGCCGTTTTCGGATTAAAAGGCGTGAGTGAAGTGTATTTTATTAACAAAGTAGGTTATTTATGTTTGTCTTAAGATAAATAATGTGACGACCTTAATTCTCTGCAATATATTTGGAATAACGTATGTATCTATAGACGATAATCTTAGGAAGAGGAAGCCATATAATTCAAGTACAGTAAGGCATGATCTAATATGTCATTGGATGGATACACTTTACATAATTGGCCGCCCACGGCCCCCACGACCTCAAAATGTCGCATGCTGCCGCTAACTACAGTAAATTGTTTAAACAATGCTTTGGGCCGGACATAGTCGACAGAAAACCATTTAATATTGAAAATGGAAGAGTTTACCGAGATTTTAGGTTAGTTAGAATATAAACTAATTAGTTATTATGAGGTCACGTATATATTGCCTAATGTTATTAATTGTTGAAGACATGTTTAGGTCTTCTTTTGTCATCTGTATGGCACACTGACAGTTGGGGTTTAGATGGACAAACAATAAGGGTACCTATCAGTGATATTTATCCATGGATTATGCAGTTCATCGTAAAAAAATCGTAGGTATACCTACTCCGGATATCCATAAGGTGTACTATGCTGTATTTTCCAACAATTTTTTTTGTCCAACATGATGTGTGTCTAATCAATAATAACCATCAATAATCACCGAAAAATAAATGTACGATTAACCTACACATGTCGTAAATAAAACATAAAATAAATACCTACATACACTTCAAGCCTTTTAATCCCAAATGTCGTAAATATTATTGAAATATTGTTGTAAATGGGTCGAAGCTATCTAGTCGAGTGCAATCACCATCTGTAGTGCGTTACATGCGCAGGAGTTGGCACGGCGACGACGCCCAACGCCCGCTGCGGTACAGTTGGCATTGACTCCATTTCTATGCCCAATCTGGCCGACCGGACTATTTGCGTTACACATACCACTTGGGCTTTTAGCATCTCAGTACTGTACCTACTGTTTACAGCTACAATTTGCTATGCCAGATTATACTTTGTAGTCTTGGACAGTAGGTAGAGAACCCCTTGAGATATTGTTTTAACTAAAGGAAATTTTATCTTCTTCACGTCATGTGTTGCATTGGTCTTGGTCAATCTGATGTTGATTTATAAATTAATCTGAACTATTTTAATGTTCGGTATTTGGTAAAAGTGTTAAAAAAAAATAAAATGAAGAAGCTTCTTGAAGAATAATTGATATCTTCTTTGTGTTTTTCCAATCGATAGTTTCAGGATCTCATCCATTACGTACTAATCTTTATGTGTCTATCTCTGTACTAGATAACTACGCGTTGTGCTCTATCAATAAAACATATTTCAAACACAAACAACGAGTAATATGAAAATACATATATGTACCTTTTTCAACACGATTTTGAAAGAATTGGAATACTGAAAAACAAATTGCCAATTTGCACTGTACAATGAGCAGATAATTGAATTAATGTCGAATCTACTACAATCGTTCTTACAGTAACCTTAGCGGACCGAGCTAACGGTTTTTATGCCCTATTTACAAAAATGCGAAGTAAAATTTCATCAAAATCGGTCAAGCTTTTCCGGAGTAATATGGCAACTAACACAGTTCTTCAGTTCTTAATTCTTTAATATCCTACTGGAGATTATCTACTGTATTTAAGTATTTACCCGTGCCTCCACTCCAGCCCAACTTTTCCCGTCTTGGGGGTCGTAAGAGGCGGCCGAGGGAACTTTCCAGAGGACGGACAGCAGAACTCTTTGTGAGTTAAACCAAAACAAAACTGCGATGCAAGGAGATTATTTGCTTTTCCCCCCAAATGACCCTGGAAATAATTTGGGGAGGCCCTCGTCAAGCAGTGGACATCATGTGGCTGATAAGTATTTACCCACAACTCGCCAAGTGTTCGAGTTTAGTAATCCACGGTTATAGCACTAATAAATAAGTAAACTTCGTTTACCTTAACCGTTACTTCCTAAGGCGTGACTAGCTCTAACATTGCACAACACTAGACATCATATTGTGCGAGTTATGTGCACTTTAATTATAAACTAGTGGGTACAGACATATGCAGTCATCTGTACAATCATTTACGACTTGAAGCTTTTAAAATACTATGTACCATTTGCAAGTTAAATGATTTTGACATTGGCAAGCACTTTATGTTCATCTGTGTTAGGCAAACGTCAACAATGTATGAGTTTTAATTTAATTATTATTTATTCAACGTTAATTTCATTGACAGTAACAACTGTACATCATATTTTCTGTTGATATTACGTAAGTTTTTACAACGCTTACTATTAATAATAATAGTAAAATATCGCTTAGTCACAATAGACGAGATTATAATAATGCAAAATCATTTTCGGGTGATTAACAGTATATTTCCTGACTTCCTACATTTTCTACTCGGTGCTGATTTTTATATTTTTGTAGGCTCATGATTATGTATAACCATTTGAAATGTAAGTATAATCAATTTTTTTATGGTTTTCTCTAGCATTTTACAAGATACCTCAGAAACCTGATGGGATGATGGGAACATCAAGTAATTAATAAAAACCATAGATTCGTTACACGTTTTACCTTATGCAATACAAAGTATTAGTTTTCTGGTCACGTCTGAATTTAGACTATGGCTTATATTTTTTATCTAGGCGCTTAAAAAAACTGGATAAGTAAGTAATTGGGTACGGTTTATACTTGGTTCATTATGATCCGGCCTCGAGAAGTCTGCCAGTTCAACGAACTAGGAAATATGAAATGTTTCTGGCCGGCCGGCGGCTACGGCGGCGGCGCCGTCACTGCTTCTCTATTTATAAAATTATTAAAGATAAACAAAGCTCTATGTTTTGGTGACACAGTCAGGGATTTTGCGACTTTATTTATAGACGAGAATATTTCACATCACGATCGAAATATCGACGGCGGGAATTCAGGCCATTTAAAAATAACTTTGATGAAAATCAATGAGTAAGTAGATTCATTTGGAGGGAAATAAGCTGTCGGGTTGACGTTAATGACATTGCCAAAATTCTTCGCGTTATTGACAACAGCAGTCGTAATCCAGAAGTTCAAGATTCACGTGCCATGACATGAGACGAAAGGGATGATATTGTGTGAGAATATAGTCTTCAAAATAAGTAAAACAATATTATTTAGGTACATGGAGAATACATAATTCAATTCTAAAGAAGTAACTAACTCTAAATACAGTAACTAGTCGCGTGTAAGCACACCTGACGAACTGACTGTTGGTATCCACAGGTCACCATATCACTTCCACAATTGACCACAATGTTACGTGACCTGAAACGCTGATTCTATCATACATTCAATATAAACTAACTAGGTAGGTAGGTATGTTTATTTTACGTAACTTTTGTATCATGTAAAATAATTAGGTTGTAGTAGTGCAGCTACTATAAAACCTATTATGTTCTCGGCTTTTTTTTTAAATTTTGTGATAAGAGTAGAAAAACATCGTAAGGAAAATTTCATACTAAAAATGTAATATTAACGATGACGTGACCACCTTTAGATTTAGGACTTGTGAGTATTTTCGTCCCTCTTTTGTATTTGTGTATTTAATACCAGACGTGAGCGCATTACTAATAATGTTCATTCCTTCCAGATTCCCATTCAAATAATATACTATTTCTCCGCCACTGTTAGAAAATTGCACCATAATCTTCTGCCCAGAGTTTGTTTTAGCTCGGTAGCCAGGGATCGGTTTTGATTTGAATGAGGAGTTGTCTAAAAAAACAATGTGTCAAAGCTAATTAGAAACGAATGAGATGCAAATACAATCTTGTCGTTCTTTTGTGGGATTTATTTTTAAAGAAAGCTCTGCATTGTTTCCCCTGAGCCATAATGCAGTATTAAAGTTTATAAGTAACTTGTAAAGTAAGGGTAAAGTTAAATCATTTTTTAAATAAAACCGGGTGTTGGTTAATTTCACGCCGTAACACCCGGTTTAAACTATTAATACAAGGGTAAGGTTATTATAGACAAATGTTACATGCAAATAACATTCTAATCTATGAATACATTTAAATAGGTGGGTAAGAATTTATCGTCTGTGACCTAAAGTTACTTCGAGATAACATTGTCATGACCCTAACCTTGTGGTTGTAGTCCGATTTGTGATATAAAATGCGTATTTGACAGTGCAATCGCGTAAATGTTCCACAGATTATTACCGTTTAGAACTTACTCCGGATTAACTCACCTACTTCCAATAGTAGGCTTCGTTTATTGCCGATTAGTCGATCATTACAGTTTCAAAGCGATGAAAAATAACCTCTATCCGTTTATACGTATAGCTTGAAATAATCTGATTTTGATATGAATTGATAACTTTGCATACCTAATAAGCAGTATAAATAAAACAACAATTTCTGTATTTTCGTTTCAGGATGCTGTACAAAAAATATTATATTTTTTAGAGGCATAAATTCGGAGATAATACGTAAAATGCGAAATATCTGTGATGACGTCATTACTTTGTGCGAAATAGGTGGTATTCAAGCCTATCCTTATTTTTTTACACATCAATAAAATTGACAATATTAATGACAGCACGATCGTCAGTTTCAAAACAAACAAAAATAGGTAGTTTTCTTATTTTCTTCCCATCTATTCTTGGAATAAACCTAAAACCCCGCTATTTCACTACTATCGATAAAAAATGCATCAACCTGAACGAGAGAAAAAGAATTGTTAGGAGTAATATTACTCTAACTCGACGTGGCTAGCAAATAAATAAACACATCTTTCTAACAGCAAAAGTAAACAAAACAACGATCTGCACAGACTACAACTTGAAGATTGACATTGACAGCTATAGTTTTCTTTTCTATCTATGTTTGATCTGTGTATCCATAATAGTGACGTCATATGGCGCTTACGCTCTTTCGAAAAACATCAATATTCAAAGTGAAAATCATGAATGAAAACATTATTTTTATGTTGAATAAAAAAATACGGGTCAAATAATTTTATATTTTCTTCAATTTTCAATAAAAATATCATTTACCATTCGAAATGCAAAGTTGTCAATTATGAATACCTAGTAATCTTTTGAGAGTAATCCTATGTCCTGCAGTGGACGGATATGGGCTGATGATGATAATCATTTCAGTAGACAATCATCCATGAATCTAAACTTTCGCGTTTACAAGATTAGTTGGATGTGAAAGTTTGTAATATGTCAAGAGGCACGGCTTTCACGGACCTTGGTGGAGAAATAGTTTATATACAGAAATTCCTACGACTATCCAATAAATATCAAATATTCTTCTTTTCTATTCCAAGCATTAATTCCATTATAAACGCCAATAAAGCTAATCAAGAGGATATGACTCTCTACAAAAAAAGACATTCAAAATATATGCTACCCCATATGTATGTTTCTGTGGATAGTGTCCAGAATGATAAACAAAGGCATGTAGGTAATTAGAGAAACGGACGGGTGTGCCAATATCCAATAATGGAATATAAACAGCAGAGGCTTTCTGGAGTGAATACAAAGCTAAGTTTAGACTATTGTCATATTTATATATATTTGGTGTGGTGAAGATAAACTTTGTTGCATATTTTTGCTTCAAAGGTGCGAAACGTTACTACGGCAAACGTTGTTTTGCTAATATAATTAACAGTGTTTCTCTGCTATTATATATGTATGGAGTACACATGTAAACCTTCATCCTTCAACATTAAATAAATAAAATTAAATAATCCTTCAAAATCCGTTGCAAGATGTAACCCACTAGTCCCTACCGGGTCGTTTACACTGGTTAATAAATAAAATTGTATGTAAATTCCTATAAAACTGTGGCCCATATGCCTACCGTGTCATTAACGACACCTCCAGCCTTCCAGCTTATCCTCATGTGCAAGAAGTTTTAATAATAAAAAAATATAATGGGTTATTGCACATAAACAGGGACAAGGATATTGTAACTAATCAACAGATTATACTTTCACGCGAAAAGTACGAATAGATTTCAGATTTATTCAGCAACTTATATAGGCGTTGTATAGGCGCGGAGCAGCTAGTAGACACATAAAGGACACAAGGGTTTCTTGGCGAGGTGACAGTAGGTACTAAAAATTATGTAAAATACGAAATTTTATTGTCATTGCAAGTGTAAAGTAAATTGTTGTAATTCGCATGTACATAATAATTATGTTGATTACAATTACTTTTTGATGATCGTAATAGGCTATGTTGAGACTGTAGATAGTATGCCAGTGTACAACAGCCCTTATTACATAGCGTGCAAGCTAGTTTATGATGGTAGTGATTATTATACTGTTATTTAGATATGTTATTATACCTTACAGCTGACAACGGATGTGAAAATATATCGTGACCCATCTGTAGGAGTACTTTCTTATGTGATAGAGGTCATATTGTAATACGACATTTATTTTACATTGAACTGGTTTATCGTGGTCATGGACTACATAATAATATGATATTCTAGTATGTACGTACAGAAAAACTTTAACACTTTGGAGGACGCTCGACTTCGGAATGTACAAGTTTCAATGTTGTTGTTGAAAAGCATATTAAAATCAGTTTATCTATACGATTAAAAGTGACATGTGTTATGTCCATCTAAGAGGATTCCTGCCTGTCCACTGAGTGAACAATTTGGATAATTCGTTGTTTTTGCCTTCAACAATATTTCTAGGCCTTACAAATAATCCAGCCATTTAATAGGTACAATGTTTATTCATAAACCAAAACACCACCGTCTCTGTGATCAACAGGTTCAATACCGGTAGCGATCACCGACTAGTCAGAGGCTCTCTGAATATCAACCTTAAGGCTGAACGTGTCCGTCTGATGAAAGCCAGGCTCCAACCAACCATGCTCCAAACAATAATGGGATCCGAAGCTTTCCAGCTAAGTTTGGAGAACCGGTTCGTTGCCGTGGAAACCACAGCAGACGTGAACAAGAACCTCGAAAATGTGACTCGGGTCCTCAGGGAAGAGGGTACGAGATTTTGTGAAATGCAGCGTAAGGGCAGTAAGTCAAAGCTCTCCGGGGAGACTTTACGGCTGATGAAGGAACGACGTGAAAATCCGCCCGTCACTTCGACCGCAAGGCGGGCTCTAAACCAAGAGATTAGTAAGCACGTGCGGCACGACCTCCGACGCTACAATACTCTTTCAATAGAAAGAGCGATTGAGCAGAATCGGGGGTCAAAAGTGTTCGTACAATCTCTTGGAAGAAGCCACCTTGCGAAATTGACCACAGCAAGTGGAGAAGTCGTCACTTCGAAGCCGTCAGTCCTTTCGGAGGTTGAAGACTTCTATGGCCGGTTGTACGCATCGCATGCATCTCGTCCTGATCCCGAAAATGGGGACTCTAGAGCCACATTGACACGCCACTTCACCGAAGACCTGCCAGAAGTCAGTACTGGCGAAATTGAGATCGCTCTTAGACAGCTCAAAAACGGAAAAGCTCCAGGAGAGGATGGCGTTACAACCGAACTATTAAAGGCTGGAGGTAAACCGATATTGAGGGAGCTCCAAAAGCTTTTTAACGCTGTCCTGTTCGAAGGAAGAACTCCGGAGGCGTGGAGTAGAAGTGTGGTCGTCCTGTTCTTCAAAAAGGGAGACAAAACCCTGTTGAAGAACTATCGACCCATTTCTCTTCTAAGCCACGTCTACAAGCTGTTCTCAAGAGTGATCACAAACCGTCTTGCGCGAAGACTCGACGAATTTCAACCTCCGGAGCAGGCTGGATTTCGGAGCGGTTATGGCACCATAGACCACATCCACACAGTGCGGCAGATCATAGAAAAAACTGAAGAATATAATCTGCCCCTGTGTCTAGCATTCGTGGACTATGAGAAGGCCTTTGACTCGGTTGAGATCTGGTCCGTTCTGGAGTCTCTGCAGCGTTGCCAAGTTGACTGGCGATACATCCAAGTGATAAGATGCCTCTACGAGGCTGCCACCATGTCCGTCCAAGTACAAAATCAGCAGACACGTCCCATACCATTGCATCGAGGAGTGAGACAAGGGGATGTTATTTCCCCGAAATTGTTCACAAATGCAATGGAGGATATGTTCAAGACGCTGCATTGGAAAGGACGTGGCATCAACATCAATGGCGAACACATCTCTCACTTGCGATTTGCAGACGACATCGTCATCATGGCAGAAACGCTGCAGGACCTTCAACTGATGCTGAATGACCTAGCTGATTCTTCTCTACGGATCGGCCTACGGATGAACTTGGATAAAACCAAGGTCATGTTCAATGAACATGTTCTACCGGAACCGATTTCAGTACACGGCACCGTTCTCGAAGTTGTTCAAAAATATGTATACCTTGGGCAGACATTGCAGTTGGGTAGAAACAACTTCGAGGACGAGGTAAACAGAAGAATTCAGCTGGGTTGGGCAGCATTTGGGAAGTTACGTCGAGTATTAACATCAGCGATCCCACAGTGCCTGAAGACAAAAGTCTTCAATCAGTGTGTCCTACCTGTAATGACATACGGAGCTGAGACGTGGACACTGACGGCACGGCTGGCCCACAAGCTCAAAGTCGCACAGCGTGCTATGGAAAGGGCTATGCTCGGCGTTTCTCTGAAGGATCGAATCAGAAATGAAGTGATCCGACAGAGAACCAAAGTCATCGACATAGCTCATCGTTTTAGCAAGCTGAAGTGGCAGTGGGCCGGCCATATTTGCCGTAGAACCGATGACCGTTGGGGAAAACGAGTTCTCGAGTGGAGACCGCGTCTCGGCAAACGGAGTGTAGGACGCCCTCAGGCAAGGTGGACTGATGATATACGCAAGATGGCTGGCAGAAGCTGGATGCGAGAAGCCGAAAACAGATCACAGTGGCGTGCAATTGGAGAGGCCTATGTCCAGCAGTGGACAGGTATGGGCTGATGATGATGAAAACACCATAAAATACACGTATGTAAGTTACAGCAAGTATTGCACATGCGGATAAATCTCACACTATTGAGTAACGTACATATGCATAAAATCCTATTGTTGTTATTGTTCTTTGTTTCCCGGCCGTTGCGCGGGCGCATAATGGCGCGGCGACTGGAGGCTGCGCCCGCGCCGCTCCAGCTGCCATTGGGGTTGAGGCTTGACTGCTCTTTCGGAAAATTGCTCTTTCTAATCATTTACTATCACGGTAGCTAACTACTATGTTGTAAGTCCGCGGTGAGGAATCTTTAACTGTCTATTGAACTTTTAAAACATTTTAAATAATTCAAAAGTAGGTACTTAATCAGCGAGTTCAAATAAAATTATACAGAAGATACAAGAGGTCATAAAAATGTATAATATATAGATAAAATACAAGTTTATATAAAAACGAAACAAAAACGACATTGAAGTGTGCAGAATATTCAAAATGTTATTCTTTGTTGTCATAAAATTAAAGTGTTTCGCAGTTCTGCGCGAAGGCTGCGCGGGCGCATGCCCATGACGTTGTCGGATGGAACGGCGCTCTTTGTGACGACAAGAGCTTTCCAATCTTTGTTTGGCGCACACACTGTGGAGATAATAAGGCGAAATACCTTTTAAGCCTTTAAGTAGAGATAACAACTTTGAAAAACATTGCAAAAAAAGTAAAAAGAGTGTCGTAAGATTTCTTTGTGTAAAATATTCATAATGAAGGTTAATTAGGTAAATACTCGTGGTTGGACGCAAGCGGAACCGGACAAAATCAATACTTTTGTGGACATTATGCTATTTATAGCGGGGCAATGAGTTACTCATGTTTATGTGACCTAACTACTAGTTATTTTTAACCATTTGCTTAGCAAATGCCACTGCCTACACTGGTTTTGGATGGCGTGAGTGGATATAGGGCATATATGTATGATAGTTACACATAAAGTTATGTAGGTACACGTTTATTTATTTATGTGTAGAAAAATTGTAACTTAAATGTAAATTGATACTTCACGTTTTCCTTAGAAAGACAATATTTTCACATAATATTTTAGATTTTCTGATGCTGATATATTTGTATCTAGTACCTATACGAGTACGATATAGTAAAATCTACCAAAATAAAGTAAGTAGACATATTCAGATCTCACATTAGGTATTTAAATATTGTAGTAGTATAAATAAAACTGTTGTTAAAAACGTCTGACAAATACCTCGCGTTTTTTATAAATATATTTTAAATGTTTCAATGAGTCACTATGTACTTACATTGCTAGGTATCTTAGGTCACTGGCCTTCAGGAGCTAAGTAATTATAACAAGTACCTATACAAACATATTAAAAAAGCTCTCTTGCTCTAAGGCTTTAAATGATGATTGAATTCGATAAAAAAAGTGCGTCAAAAATTTCATGGTTCAGAAAACACTTCCATTCTTGCCGCGTTGGTTTAAATAAATATAGAACACAATTTTGTATTGTTTTTTTATTCGTATTATCAGCAGTATATCGATAGGTATATTTAACTGCTGTTTAGTTGACGTTAATCTAAGCTAGTTTTCGTATACAAAGTGGTGATTAAAGCTGTTGAATACATCAGAGACATTAGACCAGTAATTTTGTAGTTTAAGCCTAACGGAACGGAATTCAATATCGTAAAACAATCCAGAGCAATCTAAATAGTAATCTTCAATTATTTTCCCTATAAAATTATTGAATTTTTTCTATGCAATGCTACATTAAATAAGCCATCTATTGTGAAACAATAATATCAAGTGAATATTTTTTCTCTTTTATATAAACACGATTAGGATGAGACATACTAGAGCAGAGTGTACATTTTTTTATCACTATGAACAAGCGTTTGACCACCATCCTGCCTGATGTTAAGCATCGATGTGTCTACGATGGAGCACCCTTGTAAGTTCTTGGCCTGTCAAGTGGTTTCCGAATACGGTTTTAAGTGTTAAGTAACAATCAGTTAAGTCAAAGTTCGACGATGATTTGAGTCGAGTTTAAAAAAAATACAAAACAATATTTTATAGGATTAAGTTTTACACAAATTAGGTAAGTAGGCAGATTTTTTAAGCTTCACGCACGCGGCACCCAAATAATCAATTATGACATAACCTACGTAATACGGAAAACGGAAGCCTCGCCCGAGGGTCATACATAACGAAACTGAATAAATAGACAATAACTGCCTTCTTAAAAGGATTAATAAGTCATAATTTTAGAAAAAAAAACGTAACATAAATACATTTGTACAAAAATTAGCTATCGAACTCTGTGTGTGTTGATTGTGTAGTCATGGTATTTCTGTCGATATAATGCTGTAGTTTATTATTACAGTTTTACCTATCAGTTTTAAATATTTGCATAAAATTGATACATATACAAAATCTATTATGTATTCTGATGAAGATACACATTTATCGAAAGGCTAATCCGGACTTATAAGGATTGACCTCCTGTCAAATCGGTTATGTATGACAGAAGAAATGGCATACGAACTCTCTCTTGCAAAATAATGAAAAATATTGTCGACGCTCTGATTATGTGCACGTAACTATATAATTATTAAGCACATTTATCAATATTATACAATTAACTCTGTTAAACAAAAAACTACTGAAACGATTTCAATGAAATTTGTTACCTACAAAGAGAAACCTGCGAAAAAGGGAATGTATGAACAGTTGTATGGAAGTAATATCATTTTTACAGTTAAAAGCTTGAAACTTAATTGTATATTCAATAATACAATGTCAAACTTTGTATGAATAACTAAAACTCGCTAAAATAGCGAGGTGTCCACTAGTAAGTATAGTATACATAATCGGTATACATATTAAATACACACACACACTTCACGCCTTTTAATCCCAAAGCGGGGTAGGCAGAGGCAATTGCTAAGCAAATGCCCACAGTCCACCAAGCGTATTTAACCCAACGTGACAGGGGGTGAGCCCGTCGTGACAGGGGGTGGTGAGGGGGTAATATTAAATAAATCTCTGAGACGTGTGTGAAATACCTTTGGCGGGATACCATTACAGTCGATTGCATTGTATTAACAATATTACATATTCCTATTTGAATTACGATCAATGTTAATAAATATTTGTTTACCGATTGGACGCAGCCGTGTGCAGGCCAATTTGTATGGTACATTTGCATTTCAATATTCTTTATAATATGTCTTGTACCTACATTGAAGGACAAGAAGAACTCTACAGTTTTCCCTGCGCTGTAACCTTATTTGAGATAGCAATTTCATACGTCGTAGAGCTCATTCTATATTGGTTTAATAAACGAATAGGATAAGCCTTGGGTATTTAAAACAATAATGGTTGTTGTTGAAGGCGACTCATACATTAATTTGAATATTACATACACATATGTGATTTCCAATCATGTCTTGTGATATTATGAAAATTTACATTCGCAATATTACCTACGGGTAGTTAAGTTGGCCGGCATGGACTAGTGGTCAGGACATCTGCCTCTAGGACGACGGACGCGGGTTCGATTCCCGCCACGGACATAATGCTTTAGTGATGAGCTGAGGCATTTGTTGTGTGCGTCTGGGTGTTTTATTTATCTATGTATGTATTTAAAAGTATTTATGTAATTTTATCAGTCTCTGGCACCCATAGTACAGGGTATCCTAGTTTGGGGTCAGGTGACCGTGTGTAAAAATGTCCCGGCATATTTATTTATTTATTTATTTATTTATAAGTTACCAAGTAGTTATCTAACTATAGACAAATGTACATAATTCATATCCTTAGCTCCTTACTATAAACAGAAATTATGCAATGAATGAGTTACTTAGTGTTTTGTCCTTTTCTATCATTTGACATTTACGTAATTTGGTGAAAAGACAAAATATAAATCATATTATTATATACGATTTTCCATATAAGTGTAGGTTTAGGATTTCGGATAAGTCGATATTAGGGTCATGGCACACTAAATCGGGACCGGACGTTCAGGAAAAGCATTTTTTATACGAGTTCCGGTATGGTAACAAACAATATCATAGGATAGAAAATATCGGTATATGTATACATGGGAGTGTCATATAATTTATCGCGGCTTTACCAAAAAAGAATAAAAATATACATAAAAACCTTCTTCAAGAATCACTATATCTATATAAAGAATACCGCACCAAAACCCGTTGTGTAGTTTTAAAGATTTAAGCATACATAGGGACAGACAGCGGGAGGCGATATTGATTTATAATATATATTATGGAGAGCCGCATTATACATATGTATATGCTACAGTTCTATTCTGTAACGCCCCACACGGAAGTCGAAACAAATAATTTAATAATTATCTTTATTTGAAAAAAAAAAAATACTTCTTTCTACCTTAAAGCAATTTGTTATGGGCATTTACTATGAATCTCTAAAGAACAAGGACAGTACTGAGTTCCGATTAGAAAGGTCACAACCGGCCAAAAGCCATTATATTCATGAACAAAGCAAACAAAAAACAACTGTAACTCCATCACATAAAGTTGACAACAACAGTGTTTCGAATGCGAACAAAGAGGGCGGAAAGTGAAACCTGCGAAATGATACCGAAGTCAATCGACAATAGGTACAATACAAGACTTTTCCATATTATGAACATAGGTTTGTTTCTAAACGAAATTTCTTGGTAGGTACTTTTAAGTTCAACTTACCCACAATAGTAGTAGTTTTAGGTTCAGACGGCGCGGTCTAAGCTGAGCTACATTAACAAGTATATGATTTATCCTGCAAGTTCCATTCGAAGTTTACTTTTGTGAAATACCCCCCACCGCCGTGAGAATATGACAATGCTTGATCGAATTGTATAGATGGTAGGACCTAAGCTCTAAGCACTAGGTCTGCCTGTTGTCTATACGATTACAGACTCAATAGTCTGTAATAGTCTGTTTTTGTACTCAATAGTCTGTAATCGTATGGAGTCAAGCAGCTTATTTTGTCTATTGGATAGCTTAATTTGTACGCGCAAACTTTAAAACAATACTTAAGAAATGACGCAGACCAAGCATTCTATTGTATGCGTAGGTATTGAGGATGGTAGAAATAGGACTAGAGAAACTTCAATAGACTTCAGTACTTTATAGAAATTAATGTTTTATACTAACAATATGTAGTCCGTTGTCAAGCCACAAAAGTAAATATTAGCGATTTCATCGTAGGTTCTAATTTAAGTGAACTTATATGGCAGGACAACATTCACGCGGTCCGTTAGTAGTTTAGTAATAATAACAAGTACCTAAATTAGTTACCTACTGTTTTTGTATTATATTATTTATATAAGTACATAGCTCGTTAACAAACCATACAAGTAAATACCGAATATTTGAGATTCAACATTTAAGTGAACTTATGTGGCAAAAAAACGATTACCCGGTCATTTACTACTTTATAGAATATTTGAAACAAAACCATTCAAATTTCGTTAAGTAAATGTACTTTTTATTGATCAACACTTAATGCAAGAGTAAATACATAAGTAGTTAGTGGACAAGGAATAAAGTGTTTTTAAAATTCTTATAGGTATGAACAAATTACGAACCTTACAATATTTTATTGACACGAACCGAGATAGCTCGCGTTTTCTTTTACATAGTCCTAATGAAGTTGTATAAAAAAACTATCATAACAATAAAGTTGTACTTGTGTTCAGGTTTCAAGGTTTCATATTTAATTGAGAACAAGCTTTTATTTTTTTCACACAGCTAGCTTACATCATCGAAATTGGAATAAAAACCTGCATACCTTTTGTTGTGTAGACGCTATGGCGACGATAGAGTATAGGGTTACCATCAATTACGTTGCGCGCTCAAGTGATAATAAACAGCCCCCTAGCAAAGCGCTCCAAGAAAGAAATAATAAGACAAACCGGGCACTGCTATTGGTTGAAATAAGATAAGCCGCATGATGTTTGACATATCAGCCAATCACAGGCCATATAATTTGTTCTATGTCTTTCTTGACGCGCATGCTAGGGCTGCAGTGATTGTGGCCCTAGCGATTGTCTAACTTATAATGTAATAAAAGTTATTCCATGTGTTTAAGTCAGATACGCGTATTAAAGAGACGAAGCAAGAAGATACATGATAGGTAACTGGGGAACAAAAACGGCAAAGTAATATACCCACACAATAACCAACACACAGTACAGAGGTGCGTGTGTGTATTCCACTTTCACAGAGACAATGAAGCCCTTCTATGATACCATCATTGAATATAAAGTACTCTTTAATTTGACCTCACTTGATTTTTTGTTTCAACAAACGTCAATGCTACATATAATAACATAGTAAAAGTTTTGAAGGCACCAAAAATGTGACGTGCTTTTATTAAAAAAGAAAGAAAGGAGAAGCGAGGTTTGACCCACATTTGACATAATTAAGGCTTTTAAAGGTAGGTTGATATCTGCAGGGAAATTTAATTAGCAGCGGAATTCTATGTATATTCACCGTTACAGTTATGTATCTTAAGACGTTGAGCTTAATGTGTTTGGCGAATATATGCTTAGCCAACGAATCTGCATACTTTGCAAATTCAGAATATAACGCGATGAGGTTTTTTTATTAAAAAAAATCCCACACAAGAATCCCAGACGAAAGATCATAGAAAAAAGTAGCGACATCTCTTTCGTTTCCGACTATCTTTAACAAATTATTTTTTTTAGAAAACTCCACAATACTTAGTTATAAAAATCTTATTGATGCCTCACGATTTCGCAACGTTAAAATACGTTGCGAAATAGTTTCCTATTTCACGTCCTTAACAACATTTTGCTATACTCCTTCTTAAACGAACCTTCTATTCTACACTATCTGACCCGGCAAACGTTGTTTTACCAATATACATTATTAACAGTGTTTTACCTTAATAATTATTAATATATTAGGCATATACACACTCAAGAATTACTCTATCTGCTAAAGAAAACCGCATCAAAATCCATTGGTTAGTTACATAGTTAGTTAGTTGGGTACTTAGTAGCAAACATAGGGACAGACAGCGGGTGGCGACTCTTGTGTACTATGTACCAATACCAGGCAACTATTTTCGCAAAGCCGTATTAGATGTCTTAGTAGGCGATATTCTTGTTTTATGCACTCAAGGAAAATATAAAAAAAAACTCGAACGTATAAGAAATCGTGGTGAAAGTGCTTAAAACGCCATAAAACCTCTTTGCTTGTAAAACGCTGGACGTGAAATTATCATGGTTTATGAGTCATTACATCGCCAACATTTCACTGCTTTGTTTATGGTTGCACTGACCTGCCGGGAACCGGGGGGATAAAATGCTTTATCTCTATAGGTTATCATGTCATTTTCACTGTAATATTATGTTATATTACAGGGAAACCAGAACACTTTTACCTAAATGTTATAGCATACTATGGGTTTTATAGCTGGATTAATCCAAAAAAACACGGTGGTTCTAGAAAATGTATGTCGATGGCACCACAGTTATATATCGACCTAATCTTTATGGCTGTGTTCACACTGTGTGTTTATAGGGTATTAGCGACCTCGGCACGGCTTTGCACGTAACTATTAATTATATAGAGTATAATATACTTTTACGTGGCACACGTAAGCGGAGTTCAGAGATTTCATAACATTTCTCTTGTTTTTATTATGTTTCAGGGAAAACTCGGGATTATTCTCTAAAAAGACGTAGCGTATCAGTATCAACGATACTTGAAAATATTATTTTGGTATACGAATTTGCTCACGATGTTTTCGGTCACTGAAAGAGCGCGGTAAAAAAAACTTAGTGTATAAAGACGTACTTGTAGATGGACTTGAAACCACAACTGACCTTCCGATTGGCCATTGGATAACATTAGGCCACAGTGAATAAATAATACCATAGTGTAAAGTGATTGATCTATTTTTAAGTAAGCGTTAAAGGATTCCGTGATGTCCGGGCGCAAAGGAAATAATTGCTTAAGCCGATTTTCCGTCATTATCCATCGCTGAAGGTTTGAGGCCTTCAGCTTTCCATCGGGTGCGTTTCGTCAGTCTGACGTCACACTACTGTGAGGCTATCGGGAGTACTACCTACCAGTGAGCTACCTACCGGGTCACGCAAATACTTCAGTGGTTACTGCGGTAAATTAATATTTTTTATGGCAATGTCGGCCGCTGCAATGCAAACTGTATTTTAGCATAAACACCTATTTACTTTCGTTTCCTTTTTGCAAATTTTCAAGGTTTTCGTTGACCATGTGTTACTATATAATTAACATAAATTATTTACAAAGCGTATTCTAATTCTGCAATGTAAGGTGTGTTCTGTAAATATATAAAATGTTTCAATTTTTATTTCTTACACTACTTAATTACCTAAAAAGTATTCAGCTAATAAACACAGGACGCACTTAAAGCAAAAAGACGGAGGCACGTATATGCCTAATAAATTCTTAATAAAAATTGCAAAGTGGGTAATTTAGAAAAATAAACATCGCTCACAAACAACAAAGATAAATCAAGAAATTCTTGATGGAGTTTCCCTCTGAATGAACCCTATTATTTAGTAACTAGTTTTATATTAGTTTATATATTATATCTGTATTAATTCTAAAGTTTTTTTTTATTCAAAACAAAGAAAAAATACCCTCACGCCTTTTAATCTCAGAGCGGGGTAGGCAGAGATAAGCAACGGTTCACACACCTTTTGGTGATACGCGGGTTGCATCACACTGTTTTCCTTCACCGCATGAGCATTGCGCAGCGTACATAGGTAAACAAAGTAAGTTCACGCGCAAAGTAATCTTAATCTATAGGTGTCTAACATTTAACATCCTAGTGGTAAAGATAACACCAACATAAAGACAGTATAAAATGTCTGGTATATGTTAGTGTGTACCACAAAGAATCAACTGTAAAAACGCATTGCGTAATGTTGGGTCCATAGAAAAGGTACCCTTTACCGACAATAGTGACGTACTTTTTTCAGAGAGCGTCCAGTTTTACAGGAACTGCAATCGTATAACTAACTTAGAACGGATCTGTTAAATAGTAAGAACCCGCAGACAGATGCCTGTGTAAATCACTTATACTAAATAACATAATGCATCTATTCGGGTTTCTGCCAAAAGTCATTCCTGCACAAGACGGGAACAGGGACGTGATTTGGTAACGTTAGATGTCAATTACTGGCAACCATGTTGCAATAACGTAACACTAACTATATAACAAAAAAAACATCAACATACAAACAACGTGAAACCTTTTATGGTTTCCAACTAAGAATAAAATTGACACATTATAATGGTTTATATTGCATCATAATCATATCTATGACTGCATATAAGGAAACCGGATGAAAGTGACTCTGACGATGAATCATAATGTGGTACGAGAAAGCCGGTTCTGCGCCGGCGCCGACGACACAGCCATTTGAGCCGCGTACCCCTGGCATTGATTTCTGTCTATGAATGTAGCATACGCCTCGTTGCTTTGTCCGTGTAATTCCTATTTCCGTAGAAAATTGTAGTTAAAAATCTACTGAGTAGTAGATTTGAGAATGTAGAAGTTGAATGGATAGTAAGTTCGAAAAAAATTGATTTGATATTTGGATAATTTTATAAATAAATTAATTACTTATAAGTAATTAGAAAGGAATGGAAAATATTAATTATTATACCCGTTAACAAGCTGGTGTTATCAGATAACGGCATTAATTCACCTACCTGCAAGTATCCAAGAAATCCCGGCCAGCAATAATACGGTATACGTCAACCGACGTGTTTACACTTGTATAAATGCACTTGCAGTTCACGATCGTTCGAGAGCACTCGACATCCACATCGACAACAAAAACCACACTATGTTATCACTGTGTGCTAATCTCTGATGATAATACTCAGTATAATTATTTTAGTGTCAATATTTTTGCGCGGTTTATGTAGAGGTACGTGCGGCGAGGTGTGTTGACTGTTTAACAATAGTCGAGCGTGTGTGACCGGCGAGTGGGGCGCACTAGCATAAATATGTCGTGAGCAAGCTGGCTAACCGGCTGATGTGACGTAGGGATTATACCTTCTGACGTCACAGACACACACACCAAATTTCGCCGATGCTGTTATAGGAACCTTCTACGTCACAGTAAAGGGCGGTTCTCACCCGCCCACTTATTGTATTTTTTTTGTTTCATTATTTAATTACTTCTGTACTTAATCGAACAAACGTTGGTAACACCGATGTATAGGTAACTATGCACAGAGTTGCGCACATCCGTACGTATAATTAGCGGCTTTCGACATACATAAACTCACGTCTATAATTCGTAGTGGGGTACCGAACCTTTCGAGACATGGTGCTGATAATGGGATACGGTAATCCGGGATTATGTGGGTAATAATAAATAAATAATTCCGTTCGCACCCCGAAAATCTCTAAGATCGCGGGTGCGTCATGTGTTGAATTATAACCAAGCGAAATCGCTTGTAGGCATATAATTTCACGATTATCAGAACACGGGTATCGTTTCTCAATCGATTACATCGATGAAATAATTAGTTTGCACACATGGATTTTGCTATGCGTTAATTCATCTGCAAATATCACGTTGTTGTATGAAGTAGGTAATTTGCTTGTTCTACAATGTACGTGCGTATAATGGGAAGATATTGCACCTAGTAGGTACATGCCTGCGTACCTGTTTGGATACTGATTGCCAAGTATTTCCTTATTGAAGTGCCTCTGCGTACGTAAGTAAATTAATTGTAGTTTTCCTTGAAATGTGTTTCAATTATTGATAATTGCAGGACTTTACTGAGGCGCTCGGGTGTCGGTGCTGTCTCGACCCATTGTTGTGGTGTTCAATGAAGGTTTCATTTCTTATTGTGATGGAAGAAAAGGGTCAGGTCAAGGATTGGTAAGTCAATGTATTTAGGGCTCGTATTATTTATTACGTGGCGCGTATTTTATCATGTCATGTCATGTTAACCTACTTTGAACTGACACGACAATAATATTGCATTTTTCATATAGAACACATAAAAAAATACAAGATAGGCAGTTTCGGCTCAGGTATATGAGTTACAGTGTTTTTTTATTTATTATATTGCATTAACTCGATAAAGTAGGTAGCCATATTTGTAGCTAGAACAACCTAAAATACACAAATTTTCAAGGCACAGTTTCATAATCCTAAAAAGGGCCAGCATGGCCATGCCATACCATGGCCCTTGGCGTTGACTGTACATACATTCAGTAGGTACTAGCATAGAAAAATTAGCATCCTAGTGCTGTCGACGCGATAGTACTTATGTAGCTTAGCAATATGACTCCATTCTTGGCATTGTGTGGTGCTGATGCGAAAATTCTCATGGCACTGATAAGTAATCGGAGCTAAAGGTGTCGCAAGGACGGCTACAGTGGTGCCATCGTTTGAAGGAAACATTTCTGTTACACAAGCATGGAATATAAGCCTCTTGATAGATGTACCGAATATAGTTTCTTCGTAATGTTTTTAACCATGCAACAAGACATAATATACGTGTTAAAGTTACATACATATGTACATACACTTCACGCCTGTCTCCCAGAGGGGTAGGCAGAGACTACAGATCTCCATTTGTCACGGTCCTGACATACCCCTTTTGTTTCATCTACATTCATACATCATACATGGTGATACATACATGGTGATGTCCTGGCGGAAGGTGGCGTGATAAGTACTTGAAAGCGAAGTTCATGTATGAAAAGATGTGTTAAAGTTATAAACCAATAACTTTGGTAAATGCTGTCGCACCTACAGGCTAATACAGAAAGACATTATATAATTATAAAAAAGTATACTAGTAATTTCTTTTTTAATACAATTAGCTTCATATCGATTTGTCGAGGTATTTGCAAAAAGGTGCCTTTTGTTTTTGTGCGATTGCCCACTTTCCATGTTTTTGTAATCTACTCGATCGTGAATACTTCTTTTTTTTATGTTGGGTTATTCGTTAGGTATTATCCGTATAAAATAAAGTATTTTCTTACACAATTTATAACTCCAAAACGCCGAAGGAAAAAAATCTGAGTAGTCTATTCACCGAATAGGAGGAATAAACATAGTATACTTGGAAATGATCCTATTCTATTTTGTATGAAACAATGAGCGTAATATCGCGAGGCGTCAACTTAAGTAGTGCCCATAAAAATTCATGCTTCAATAAATTCTTTTTTAAAACAATTTCCAACGCTCTAGATAAACTCGTACTACATTTTATACTTTTTTGGATCACGCCCTCACTATGCATTTTGAGTCGATAGTTGAAGCTGGTGTCGCTCTCTCTATCATTTCACATTGGTATGAACGAGAATGTGTAAAAAAATTGTTCTTCCTCAGTACATTTGGCTCTGCTACATAGACAAGTGTGACGTCACAATGTGCATGTAGGTAACACGCCTAGCAGATAAAAGTTAATACCTTGAATCATAAAATGTTTATTATCTATACAGAAAGTAGACAATTTATTGTTATACGTAACGCCTATTATCCTACAAGAATTAAGGTAAACGTAACTATATCAACGATAAGCTATAAATTTAATAAGAGGTATTTAAACATTATTTATCTAGACTATAACTACGTATCAGCTATTAGGTAGATCGAGTAAGATATAAACGTATAAGGCATGTTATCTATAAGATAGTCCCTTGATGTATTTATTATTCAAACGACAGACGTTTATTATCCTTTTTAAACTGTCAAATCAAATTATACTTTAATCAACATAACGCTTAGGTTTCGTTACGTCGGTAATTTCCTCTGTGTTACGAAGTAGGTAAAAAATAGAGAGAGTAAAACATATTATGTACTGTAGGTACATAATATGTTTTTCCCAAAACCTAGATTTCTCGTATGTAAATTGTCGAACTTACTTGACCCGCGGAGAATACTTGATTTCTATGATTTCTATGTACTGTTATAGTAGTATTTTTAGAAGAAGAAAAAGACTAGTATGCCACGACCTACTCTTGTAGGATATTTTCAACATCGTCCGTTATAGGTGAATGAAAGAAAAAAATAAAAAGACTTATTTTGCTAGAAATAGATATGTATTCATTCAAGTGCCTCTACCTACATAATACTTGAGAAGAGATGAAGATGTCTTCTTGGTAATTTCTAGCTTGACGATCTGTAGGAGGGGTTATGCTGCCGTCATACGAAGACAAGGTGAAAATCACATTATATTCATGGGAATATGTGCTTAATTACTGACTGAACCTCATGACCATTGAAGGATCATTATTCTTAGCCCAAAGCCAAAAGTTGACTGTGCACTTTCTCCTATTGGTAGCACTTTTGTCCAACCCCGTAAGGATTATGAGCCTTATACACCCTACTATTACGGGCGTGAGTACTACTATTGTACTATGTACATTGTGGTCATTGACAGAAACACGCAAGGTTAAAACTGACTCTCTTGCACTATATGAGAGTTCAAATGGTATTGTTTTCGGATTGATTGTTTTTTTTCCCCCCCGTTCATTGTATTTCACGAACACCTAATATCCGGTACTATCTGACAGTTAGCCGAAGTGTTAACGAACTGTACAAGGCTTCTAACCTTTTGTTCCTATTTATATAAGAAACCCTATTGTACATGTAATAGGTATGGACGAAAGTGGTCGATCACCTTATTAAGGTACAATGTGTTTGTGCGGGAGTATTAACACTAACACAAATGGTTGGGCAATGTACTGTTAACACTAAATGTCAACGAAACATTCTATTAAACACAGGGTGGAATTTTGTAATCCCACCTGACAGAAAACTACCTATTCTTAGTAGAATAGGTAGTTTTTTTAGTTAGTATGCCTACACAGATAGAAAACTTTCCTTCATTTCTGAAGACGAAAATAAAGCGGAAGAAATCTTTGAAGTAGTATTATTTCTGTTGTTTTCGAGTAAAAAATTGTCAACAGCATTAGGAGTACTGTATATTCAGATAGCGTTAAAATCCACCTGTATACTATAATAAAATACTTGCTTTGGTACTCTGTGAAAATATTCACCAGTCATAAAAAAAGCCGGAAATATTTTGGTTCAACAGTCCTTGAACGTACGTACTTATATTAAAAACTGTTTCATGGCTAATACAAGAAGTTATTGCTTTTCATTGTTAACTTAGAAAGTGTAAGTAAAAATGTGACGTTAAGTGTACAAAAGTGTACGAAATTTCGAGAACAATTCATTATCACCAGTACAATTATTATTGACTTGGCAGTCAGGTGTAACGGCCGCAACAGGGTTAAAGATAATTTTGGATTAATTATAGTATAGGTATTTATTTGTTTACCGAAAGGTGGCGGCAACGTACTCTCAGATCGTTGAAGACTAAAATAGATTTTTTTCCCGTTTCATCTTCATCGACTTGGGATAATCAGACATTGTTATTAGGAATTCAAACAAACAGAACTTTTCTTTAAAAACAAATTGTACAAAGCAACTAGTGTGAAGACGAACCATAGACGACGTGATCATAGAATAAATTAGTGCCATATCTTTGACAGATTGATTTTTTTTAGAAAACTCCTCATTATTTTAAAGTGAACGGGAACGTAATATATCGGTCTTATGGCAGATACCTAAATGCATTTTAATAGTCATTGTTTAGATGCCACTTTTTATATTAAAAAAAAATAGCAATGGCTAACTACAACTGAATGGTTTTAGTGTAGCTATCATAAATCTACACAACAATATGGAATTTTACCATAAAAATAATTTGTTAAAATACTATTTCCATAATAATATACTTAGACTAGAAACATAGCGAATATTTTTGGGACCTTGTCGCATGACAGCTGTTATTTAGAGGTCACCTATTATTTATAAGGAGGTCTTTGAAACTGTGTGTTATTGGTTCACATAGACAGCTATATAAAACGCCATGAGAGCAAATCATGCGCAGTTCGCATGTTTTTTGTCTATTTTAAAACGCCACAACAAGTTTCTATTACGAAATGTTTTTATTTAACTGCGAATGTTTTGTTCTAGAATTATATAATTATTTATTTTAAAATATCTCTAGCTCTGGTTTATCCGGTGCGAATGTGGGATAGTAACAATTATAACAGGTGTATTTCATCCACTACACGATGTAAAAGGCACCACAGAACCTTTAGTAAGTGTCCCTTAAATTGTACCTACGGCAGGATAAGTGTGATCTAAGTGTGGAGTCAAGTTAGTTCAAAGGTTCTGTCCACCTTCTTACGGGATATGAGCGTTAGTTTATGCCCTATGTATGTTTATTCTGTATCTTAATTTCTTTTTCGAAATCTTAAAGGTCACACTGTCCACGATTACAATAACACGTGTCATATATATGCCTATATTTAATAAAATGGTAATGATAACCTTATTTCATACTAACCATATTAAAAAAGGATATCCGTTTTATTATGCAACATAAAAAAAAACAATGGTAAGTACAAGCTGTACTTCAATCAATCAATTCATGACATTAAAAGGGACGTAAGGATTTTCCGGTTTGGTTTATGAACGTACAGTAGGATTAGAATACTACGTTATTATTTGTTTGGTGTAGATTAATTCAATTTAATTACGTATAGCCAATCACATAACAGCATCTCACGCTGCGATTGGTGCACGTTGTCGAAAACGAATGGATCGACACGAAATAAACGGACGTTTTTTTATTGCTCTAACCTGGTCACTTAATTATAATAAAACCAATCAATTGTTAGAGTTTGTACATATTATCTGCTGATCCATTAATTACAGCCATTGTACAGTGTTGCCATGCGTTGCAGTGGTAAAATTAAATGTAGTAATTAATATTTTGTAATTATATTATCAACTGATCTATTACATGCGTTAGAGCACTGAAACAATTTAATTATTTCTAATTTAACAATAATTTAATATCGTGAATATCTATTATAAAAACAAAATCAAATTCATTCGCCATACAAAAGTAATCCGTTTATTTTTTGTCTGAAAATTACCAAAGGTCCAACCAAAAAAAAACATTTGATTGTCAAATCTGCCGGATTTAAGAGTATTTTACACTTCAGGACGATTAAATAAGCCGATAAAGTGTTGAAGACGCTAGTGCATACATAAGAAGGGTGGTTGGTCGTGACCTGGTCTCCGTGTGACCCACTTACTGCTGCCGGGAACCCCACGACGACGTCATTCAGGCTATTTTTATTTCCCCCCATTCCGTTAACCGTTGCGTGATTGTTAATTTTCTAAAAAAAAGCCTTTTCTTTTGTTTGATGCAACGAAGACTGAATGACACATACTAATGGTATTTCCTTAACTAGAAAAGAAAAATCTATTAAAGAACAAAAACTCACTTATATAATATCATGGGGTCGACAGAGCCTTAAAGACTTCACACACTCAAAGAAAACTTCAAAGACTTCAGACAGTTACTTTTAGCCTGTCTCGAGATAAATGGCAAAGGAATATCGTTAGTCGGAGCCCATTTTTTTTTATCACTATGAACAAGCATTTGACCACCATCCTGCCTGCTGTTAAGCAGCGATGTGGTCTACAATGGAGCACACTTGTTCATTAGGTACCTATTCACCAGCGACTTGAAGACCTACCATCGCCTAATAACCCTTGAAATCTATATCAATTTACAAAAATAAATCCACAGTTGAGAATCTACCTGAGTGACGTCACTATTTTTTTTTCATTCAACCATTTTCCTTGTACTACCTCTTGATTCCCATGAAGATTATAACCTACATTGTCAATTGAAACTTCGCTCAAGCAACGGTGTGTCCTCAAGCGATTGCATTTAATTTTGTCCAGCTCTAATCAGGTAACTGTAAACAATGTTCAAGTGAAACCTTGAGTATTGGTTTGAGAATACGAGCCTATGCTATTATAATAGTAGGTAGGTACCCTTCTCTCGTAAGCGTTTAACTTATTTTAACATTATGTTTTTTATTGTTTTGCGACGAATCAGTTTTTATCACAGAGTACTTTTAAACAAACAATGTATCAATAGATCGGAACGACATTATGCTTCAAACAAAGTCAAACTACTTACTGATAGTTCCACCTACATAATACATCTAAGTTTTTAGCGGCTCCATTTTAAGGTGTTGTCCGCTTAATGACGTCACGTGACAGTAAGGTCAGAAATAAACCAAGGTCACGGCGGAGGCGACACGCACTCCGAAAGGTCAGATTTGCTGGTAGGTTTTATTTTTATATTTCTATTTAAAAAAAAAAAAGTTCAATAATCCATACTCCCGGATGATGTTAAATCGGCTGACATTTACAAAAAATACAAATATGTGCATAATTTTTATGCAGTCAATTACCATTTTAATATTAATATTTACCAGATTTTCAATAGTAGATAGGTTTCTCTATGATTTGTTTATTGCCGAAAGCCTGTTTCTGGGTAAATACAATTTTCTTGGCTCTTGTAAGCAATTAAATCGAATCTGTATAATTAATACTTAAATATAAGTAACAGTAGTCCGTCCCGCATTGGTCTGGGACGTAAAATGATACCAGATATTTTTTATCCAATAGGATATATTATATCTATATATATATATAGATAGATATATTATATCTAGATATCCGGGGTCTGAGCAAACACGTGCATTTATTAATAAGTGTCTCTAAAAAAACTTGCATTACTTGTAAATTATTTATTATGGCGTGCAATTCATTTAGAAACTCATAGCGGGCAATTCACTACTTTTCATTATTGAATGAATAGTTATCCTGAATGTGCAAAAATAAAATTGCTTTGCTCGGCTTCAGTTTTGTTATATTACACGAATACCGTATATTAGATTCTAACCAATAGAACCCGAATAACCTATTGTACCTAACATTAAATATGTACAGGAAAACCATTTTTATTCATGAAAAGTAGTTGACATTAGTTTCTCAGTGTGGGCGTACATTTGAAGATATACTGTCTATATAATTTACTCGGACGTCGTTTACTGTCGGTAATTAGTTAATATTTTATATCCACGTATGCATGTTATAGGTATGTACTATATGTAGAACCACCCCCAGACAGGCGGAGCTGCTGTGAAGTGGTGGGTCGATATTGAACAGACATACTTTAACCCACGTGTATAATCTCAGATGGAATGAACTTGAATCTTTTCGTAGACATTATTTTCCAAGGTCACATTTGGTGGACAAATAAGCTGTACTCGGTAACAGTTGGTTAGCCTGTCGCGCCATTGTTTAATAACCCCGGATATTTCGTTGGTAGTTTTTTAAGTCTCTAATCCACCTATTGATTTGAATAGGAGACATTTGGTATCATTAGTTTAGTAGCCGGTGACGGTGAATAAAATACATGTGTCACCACCCCAGCCGAACTTTTCAAGTCGTGTGCGACCGAGGGAACTCTCCAGAGGACGGACAGCAGCGCTCTCTGTGAGTTAAACCACAACACAAGTGCGATCGCAAACCTGTCTGCCAAGCGTGGCGATTATTAGAAATTCCCCCCTAACGGGGGAAAATTCCCCACAAATCATTGGGAGAGGCCCTCGTCCAGCAGTGGGCGTCATGTGGCTGATGATGATCATTAGTTTTAGTACGGGAGGTGAAAAAAAAAGAAATCAATGAAAATAGTTTGACACAAAACTAGGTATGTTTTGTCGTAGACAATATTAAGGTGGATAATCAAATTCATATTAGGATTAGACGGGCTCACTTTCTAAATATAAAAGATTTCACCGTTCCTTATACACAATACTACTACTTAAGTATAACGCCTCAAATATTTTATTGAATTCTACTTGGGTATTATTATTTCATACATTAAAAAACAATCCATCAAATAATACTTACTTCGATATTTCTGGTTACATTACACAAGTAACATTGAATGTGAAGAAAAATCTTTAATTTAATACTTTTAGTAAAGAAAGTTTTATGTAGGCATATTTTGCTACAAATCACTAATATCTCATAGGCTATGTAGGTACCATTCTGTAATACTAGTACTGAATGGTGGAAAAACAAACTTATATGTTTACGATTGGGATTCTTATTGTAAAGACCGCCTATCTACATACCTATGTATATAAAAGTGTACCTATTAGTCTGTGGCACCCATAGCAAAGAGTACTAGATAAGTATTAAAATTTAAGGTCAAATTAACATGTGTGAAATGTCCCGCGATATCATGCTTCATGTGTAGTTGTGTACCTGTAACAGTCCAACATAATGCATAACTCCGATTTAGAATACATTTTACTGATCATAACATTTATAAACATTATTTAACAAGCAATACTGGTCAGAGTTGGTGCAATGCCGCAACGTTTTGTTTCTTTTTTACGTTAACTATAGTACGTTCACTATTTGTGAAAACTGCGCTTTGATGTTGACCTGGAGTGACCCAGATTGTGCGCCACAGCCGCGCCATAGTCGTCCACCAAACACCATAAAACAAAATAGCTTTGCAGTCTGACCCAGGGCGGGCGAGGCGGGATACAATAGGCTAGAAACATGCCAGTTTTAAATCGCATTCATTAGCTTTTTGAGCTTTTACAGCAACTGCATCAAAGGGATTCTATGTTTCTATCCCACGGGATGTGTTTACGAAATATTGTTTATTTTTAATGTATTTATTTGGACATGGATATAATAAGAAAGACGTTCAAATCACGTAGGATCCTTTGCGGCGAAATATATATGTAGGTGTATTGACACCTATATTCATTGGAATACTTAATATGGGTAGAGTAGGGTACTCTATATTTGTATAACAAAGTTAATTATTATTACAAGAATTTAAATTAATTACAATTACTTGCGTCATTTTTACATATCATTTCATGAATCATTTTATTAATAATGCATTTTCAATATATCTAGATCCTTCTGTCTTGTAACCAATTGTAAGAAGTATATTTCAAAGGGCTTGATTCGTCTAATTTTAAATTGTCTTAAATCTTGATTTTCACCTAAATTTTATTATCTAACAGTAACACTAACCAAATTTTATTATTAGTAGTTATGTATCAGATCCTTTGCAATATAGGTCACGTGAACGCGTTTATAAAAGGAATAAAGAGACGTTCTGTTTGTAGGATTAATATAAAAAGGAAATTGATAGTGAGTGATTGACATGTTTGGAAATGTGTTGCCTCTGTATATTATTGTTGTTCCCCCGCTGGAAGGCAGTTTCGAAACTAGGCGGGAATATTTTAGAAAGCGCGAGCTTTCTACGCCCATACTCGAAGTCGATGTGCCAGCGGTTGTGGCATACATTACTGTTTGTCGACCAATGAGCCGAAATATCCTACTAATTTATAAACACGAACGTTTGTTTCTTACTCTTTCATGTGGAAACAGCTGAACGGATTTTCATAAAATTTTACAATAATATAGGTTATGCATCAGAATAACGCATATCGCGAGCTTCTTCAAGTCAAGGGGTAATAGGCACCTATTAAGCAAGTGTTCTACATCGAAGACCATATCGCTGCTTAACATCAGACAGTATGGTGGCCAAACGCATAATACCTGCGATATAAAAACAATCCCATGGAAACGAGATGATCTGCGGGTACAACCGCCGAGGTCAAACTAGTTAGAATTTATATTTTAAACACCTACAGGTAACATTGTTATGTATTCGGAAGTGTTCGTGTTGGTAAATTCGCAAGGAAATTATCTATGCCCGAAAATTATTTGAAGAATTTGCTTGTCTATGAACGTAGTTCGCTCGTTTTGGTGGAACAATTGTTTGAACTCACGGTAATGCACCAAGCCAAGTTATAGCAATGCAAGCTTAAGCAAAACCAGTGGGTATAATTTTACAGTAAATTTTTGCTACATTTCTACGTTGTTAGTGTTGAATCACATACGGCAGCCTTTACTCGTTAAGAACAATATACCAATATATTTCATTGTTAAAGCATTATTGTAAAATGAATAATTTCTATACTCGCTCCGTTCTTACACCTACGCAGTGTGAATGACGAATGAATAACAACAAACAAATAATCCGACAAGATATATCGAGTTTCCACTATCAGAAACAAAAATTATAAGCTGTCTCTTTTTAACCCATAAGAGTAAAAATGTACAGACAGATGTTCCATGATTCTTGTTCGATTAATTGTAATCACGTCGCACTATTATTGATGGAAAATTATACGTGGTTTATACTCGTAGTGTTGTAGCGTGAATAGAATCAATGACGTTCCCATAAGCCACACGACATGTGCTTTTTATAAAGGCTTAGGCCATTGTTTCTAATTGTAGAAATCACACGTACACATCTACATATAATTACATTAATAATTCCTTAGAGGGGTGGACAGAACCTTTGAAATCATATAGCTAAGAATCACAAGTAATTTCTAGCGTGACAATTGCACAAAAAGGTCAAATCGGTTGATGTTAAAAGAATAATGAAGATGCTTCTTTCAATATCCTTATGTATAAAATATATAACCCAGTTATGAAAAAATGCAATTAAAAAATAAAACATTCAGTGGATTATTTTGACTGCATTATGTATAAAAATGAGACCTGTAGCATTGTTATAACTTTATTAAATACAATATAACACATTAAAACTTTTAAAGAAATAAATGTCATTCTACCTAAATCGTTACTTCATACTGTTACTTCCTATAAGTATACCCAAGATTTTTAAGATACCATAAAAATGCAATTTTCCACGTCACAAAACCGAGTCATTGCCAAAGTTAGTGGATTCAGGTAGTTTTGGCAAGACGAATCTAAATATGATTGGATGAAGAAAAAAACAATTTCAGTTTAGGTACGTTTTTATCGATTTCGTGGCAGACGATTTAACTTCGGGAAGGTGCTTGACTTCGGCCACCAAGAATTAGTGACTGATTTATATTTGAGGAAAATTGAAAATCAAAGGCAGGAAATCTTCAAATATTTATTTAAATTCAAATATTTGAATAACCTGTTATGCAGCATCGATGATGATAATAATAATAATATACGTATATACGTTCTAATTACAAAGTGGATCAAACAGATAAGGTGTTAAGGTAAGGTACGTAAACAGAAAGAACGTAGGTAACCTGCCGAAAGTCTGTCCACTGTTCGACTGTCTTTCTATACAGTTACATATTCGTTTTCTGTATACGCCCTAATATTTAGTGTAGATTTACACAACTTCTGCTGGGCTTACGACCCACAATCGTTAAAAAAGACATGTTACACGATCACTAGACTATCCCACTGACTTTTATTCAATAGAAGACCTTCGTAAACCTTTAAAAAACTTACCCAAATAAATATAGTTCCTCAGTAAGTAGTATACCTTACAATAAAACTTTGACGGAGTAATTTTCAAAGTGGGCGTCGTGGAGCTGCGGCCACTTTCAACTACACATATTGGAACTCCTGATACCAGGGAACTAGACACTTTCATAGAAAGACAGTCTCATCATTGTCAAAAGTCGCGTTAGCCCATAACGTATGCAGTGTACAGTACCAATTGATTCTCCTGCATATAAATTACCTTTTATCAAAGTCATAGGACACTGTACAGGGGCATCCACGTTACATAAAGCACTGAAGTATAGTCTAACTGTTGTGTTTTTAATGGCCTCATTTCTATTCAGTGTGCAGGCTTCGATCTTGACACGTTGCTTAATTAGATTTTGAGTCATTTGCATCTGGTCCCTAGATATGATAAAATATGTTGGGCCGAGGGAGTTACTTTGTATTAAAAAGTCCTTCGGAGGGTACCTTTAGCATTACATTTTCATAATTATAATTTATAAACTGACGTTAGGTAGGTACTAGGGATTAGAAGTTCTTAGTCCACCGCCCAATGATTTGAATGTTCCAGACCAGTACAAAATCCTTCTACCAATAGCTAATTGGATGTAAAGCTGAAATAGCAATAAGTGAAATAGCAAATGAAATGACGTAAATTGCAACAATCGGACGTTGCATAATATCTGTAACTGTTCGCGACACAAACCAATAAAAATGGCAAATCAAATCACAGCACGTGAACTAACAGCCGCACTCTCGCGGACATCTCACTCGACCAATACGACTGACCCTTCAAGTCATTGAAATGTCATAATAAACAAGTCCATTATACTCCGTGTTGTAGTCAGCATTCGCAAGTGAGTTGTGTATTTCAGTGAACAAACAAAATTATATATAGAGAGAAACCGAATCGAATCCATTCAAATTTCTTATTTCGGCCAATGAACGACAATGTGTTACGCTTCTATTGCAATTATTACTTATATACAGATATAGAGGATTTTGCGAACATGTAATATAAATAAGCAAATACTACCACTTATCCAAGAGAAGTCCATACTCAAAAGTGTTTGAACACCATAATGGCGATAGAGCTATCTATCCATAATAATATATACGCTTGTCAAAATATAGGTATAAGGTCGTGATACAATTCAAAACAAATGGTTCAAAATAACTGGGAAGTAATGTCATAAAAGCATAATTACTTATTTATTACACTTACTTTATTCAGATGTATATTTACAAAAAAAAAATTGCACTATAGGATTATTTTTGATGAGGAAGCCAGTATGCAAGGGAGGTAGAATCTACTTATGTCTTTCTTTTAGTACGTGAACCTAATAAAGCAGCAGCTAGTACTCGTAGAACGTAGCATCTTCATTGATTTACTTTACATATAAAAACAAGGGTTCAGATTTCATTGGCGTTACTTTTCCTTCAATCCCTATGTGACGCCGGACGACCTTTATAAAGGTCATTGCTGGGCAATTAGCTTCATGTCGAGTCGACAGTGACTTCTTTTGTGACACGGCTCTAGAAGATCCTACAATATCTATTGGGTTCAAAGTCATTTGTTTCTAGAATTATCGGCCGGATTTTTAGACTGAAGCTTCGTAATAAACCTTTGAAAGTCAAGGCCATATTGCGGTGGTCGGAACACTCACAAAGGACTCTTTTCGAGAAAGATGTTTTTCTATAATAATAAGGATATCCACAAGAGCCCTTACACTTCTGATAAAATACGGGAACGCGAAATGAAAGATTTCGATGACGGAACTTGGAAGCTTTGATTTTTGTAATGATTTCAAAGAGAGATTTCATAAGAGCCATTGAATTATTTGGAACGTAAATAACAACTACGTATCCAGGATCGAATCCTTATTTTACAGTAAAAGAAAAACATTTTAGAATTGAAACAAATAACTAACGCTTAATACCTTTGTATGTCTTCTTAGCTGTAAGCTTGTATCATCAATGTGCAACATTTCACGTAGGTATCTTCGTTCCAGTGATTTCGTTTAGACATGATGAGTTTTTAAGTGAGTGATATATAACCAGGATACACTATGTAATGAAATTCTTTACAGAAGATGGGACACGTGTCGCATTCTGAGTAGCAAAGATAAATCTGACTCGGACTGACTGTACGTAGACAAACTTTAAAAAAAAATGTCTTGGCAAACACTCTGCACCGACCGTGGAGGTCTACACACCAGCCAGTGTGTTTAGACAACTGTTAACCTAATTGACATCAATTTCAATGTGTATGTGACATCTATTTGCCCTTTTTAATATACGGTCTTTCAATATCGCATCGTTTTCCATAACCGGTTTTGTTTATTTAAACGTTACCTATTGTACCAAGTAATTTGGACGTCATATTAATACATTGGCATAATCAGTGGTAGAATCCTTTTTAAGAAATAAGGTAGTTTATTTCACAATATTATCGGTCATTATGCAAATTTTGTAAATCTTTAAAGGTCTTTTGTAATACGCGACATCCTCAATAGGGACCATTTATTACTGACTGACCGGTGGTGACTTGCAGATCCTAAAAATGATAATTCAAATGCGAATGTTTGTAATATCAGTAGGATCGAGGTAAAAAGTGAGCGTGGTATGAAAAAACTCCAGAATGGATTTTTGAAATTTTTTTTATCACAAGCGTTTGACCACCATCCTGCCTGATGCGGTGGAGCACACTTGTTCATTAGGTACCTATTCACCCGCGACTTAAAGACCTTCAGACTGTACTGCGCAGGAAACACAGACTCCGGCAAGTCATTCCACATCCTGGCGGTTAGTACTATGAAAGTAGACCGTTTGGTTCGTGTAAATGGCAAATCCACCTGGTAGGGAAGATTTTGACAAATCTTGGTTGAGAGATAGACAGACATGACCGGGAATAATTCCCACAAGTACGGGATAAAGGGGATAAACCTTTTAGCACAACTAGTATGACATAAATTATATTTAAAAGCACTTTACCAATTGGCTTTGTATTTTAAACACACGACGGAATCGTTCACATGGTAGAAAAGGACAACACACAGAATACTGATTAAGTTCGTTACATTACAATACGTAAAATGAACAACGGTAAGATTGCAAAAGGCGACTTCGTCTAGGTAACCTAGAGATTTAAATTAATAATTATTATGTGAAGATGATGTCAAGAAAACGTCAATATCTAAATATATAAATGGAACAGCTGACTGACTGACATATCAACGCACAGCCCAAACGGCTAAACTTAGGCATTTGAAATTTGGAACGGACGTAGCTTAGGTACCGTAGGGTTGCACTAAGAAAGGAATGCCAGAAATTTCCACGGGAACGAAAATTAACGGGAAAATACTTTTATGCATGCATAAAAAATTAAATTTAAAATTTGGGATGCAGGTACTACTAAACTACGCGAATGAAATCGCGGGGCGTCCACTAGTTTAACATAAAGTTTTGTCAATGACAGTTTCTACACAGATCCAACAGCAATTGTGTCACCCTGACTGAGGAGCGAAGGAAACCATGTCATAAGACTTGACGCTTTAGGACTAACACCATTTCATTCTTCTTCAAACATTCTGCGATTTATCTATTACGTTTTATAGCGTTAATAATATTTACTCTTTTAACACACTATTATCGCCATTGTCTTTAAATATACGTGCCTACTATTATTGAGATACATATTTTCTTAGTCGTATGCTATAGTCCCGTCTTGTTGCTTCGAAAATGACATGAAAAACTACCTGCAAAAATTAAGATTATTATAAAGTGCTTGATGTATTATCACTTAAGCATAGTTGAGTCGTCACTTAGTACCGTCACCCACAGAATTTGTTCAATGAAATTACAGAAAACATCATTAGATTTTGTCTACTTCAGGAGCTACCCTTCAGACTTCAATATTGGATGTTAAATGTTAATTAAAATACTGTTACTACTATTTCGGCTAGATCATATCACATTACATCATACGTCTTCAAGTCACTGTGTAGAAAATTAACATATTAAAATTATACTGGTAGACACTGTAAGTTATACATTTCGATTATTGTGGTGAATGAGTACATGATTCATATAATTGTAGTTCAATTTATGATGGTCACATACAATTTAGTGCTGTTTCAGCAATTGGATCATAACTGTTAACAGCGTCATTTTGATGACTTTCGCAAAACGTGAAATATGTTTTTTTATCGTCACGAACTTGTCAATGCGAACGTTTGCTTTCTTTATCTTTTAAATAGAGAGGTTTATTGGTACCCACAGTGACCTGACTTTTGACCTCACAAAATCTATTGAGGGCTTATGAAAGTCGTACCAAGTTGTCAAAGTAATTATGTTAGGTTACACTGCATTGTAGCTTAACACTTTCATCGACACCCATATTAAGACAACAGTAGTTTTATATAACACGTTTACGGACGAAACGTATCCCCGAAAGGGTTAAACAGGAAAGGTTTTGGTAAAATGCTTGCTAAAAAAAATCTGAACTGGAGTGATAAAACATGAAATATTTTTTATACTTATAAGGTTTGAGGTTTCGTAATACCACAAAATTAAAATACAAAATTGGTTTCTCGTGAACACATTAAGCATAATTATAATATCAATAAAGTAATATGTACGTAGGCAAGTAATACGTCTTAAGTGACGCGTCTACGTGACCAAATGGGATTCTGTGGTAAGTATCTGCCTTCAGAATAATATACTTATTGTTATCATTAAGCAAATAAAGACAAGTAACTATAATAAAACAGTGAAGATGACACACCTCTATGTGTCGAAAACAATAATTGTATTGTTATATGTATGTTATTTTTAATGATTTGAATTCCAAAACCAACTGAATACACAAAAAATTTAGACGTATGATTTCATCATTTGCGTTTTTACCTACATACGTACTATATCATACGTAGACAAAAGATAATAGTAAAATATTGGAAGGATTGATCCTTTGTATCTTGTTTAGTTTTATGTACATGTGTCTTGTATATCACAATGTTAAAACATTTACGTAGAACACAATAGTTTATTTTAAATAATATTTCGTTGTCAACAGTTTTTATCAAAAACTTTTCGATATTATTGCCATTAAAAAGGATTGTCCTTATTCAGATCATTGAAGTCAAAATAAACAGTTGCGTGGTTCTTTGCAATAAATATTATTGGTATAGATTTTCTCTAGGCTAGTTTAGTTACATTTCGATATCGTCGTTGGCGGCGATATGATATCGAAGTGTCGAGATTGTCGAGTGCTCCGTTGCACACTGATTCATCTGGCGATTTGCTAACCAGTGGAGACAAAAGAGATTGCATTTCGCAAACACATTATTGTTGCGAAATGAGATATGGCGACGCACTGGAAGGCAACCGGACGATTGCTCATATCGTACTATTCGCGAGTGTTCATCCACAATGAAAATCAGTAGAAAATTTTACTGTGAAAAACACTAGTGGTTAAAGCTTAAGTTTTCGTCAAATGTAGATGCAAGAATAGGATTTTTTTTTTCAGGAACAAGCTCACAACCATCTCAGCCCTACCTGCCTCTCGGGGTACGGGCCATTCCCTAGTGACGTGCGCGTCTACTTGGTAAATTAATATTATAGTATAGTCAAGGAATTTTATAGACAGCGCCGAGGTGGTCTTGCACGTAGAAGTCATAATTTCTCCAAAAGTTCTATTGACCGCCGTACGTAAGTACAGGGGATTGTGAACATAAGAGTCAAGGGAATTGTATGTCTGGAGGAAGTTCAAGAATGATTAGAATCTGACATACATGTTGACTAAGGTACAAGTAACTTTCTAAATTTCACCTTGAATGCTTCATCGCATTGAAAATGACATGCAAAATAAAATATCACAATTCAAAATATCAAGTAACAAATGACTATCTCACTTGTTTCTAGAAATACTACGTTAATGGATAAAGTCATTATTACGTCAGCAATAATCAACTTTTATGTCCAGACAACTATAAATGTATTTTGGTCCACTTAAAAGACGGCAGTAGGAAACTGTTGAGAAGTGTGATAATATTATTTTCTAGTGATACCTACAGCTGACTATTCATTAAGACCACAAGTTACGTGACCCTCATGAATTAATACACTCAATAAGTATCTGTCTATGGTCAAGTGTGCACTCAAAGGTGGAGCACTCAGGAAAATGTCCTTTCATATCTTCATTTCCCGATGTTACTACGCTTTGCCAATTATGTTTTTGTTCGTTATGTATCTATCAAGTGGGGAAATCGTGGCTTTGAGTTGACTCGTACAAAATGTAGGGAAAACTAGCTACATATTAAATTTTTCATCGAGATATGATTTTAAGGAAAAACCTGGGCAACTCGTGAATATAATTATGAGGAAATTAAAGTCTGAATAAACTGTTTAATGCAAAAAATATTTTGATCTTTATGGACTAGTTGAGGCTCCACGTCATCGCAATAAAGAAGTCGTACGGTGAAGCACCCAACGGGCAATTCTATAGTGAGAGGTCTTATAGTGCGGTCGTTGGAAAATGTGACATTAATGACAGAAAATGGTACGAAAATTTGTCTAAAATAGGCATGTAACTTTTTACAGTAAAATGTGAGAATTCGAGAAGGAAGACGTTGTCTTTTTCTTCAACGTTCTAACGTATTTTAACTTATGAAATCACGTGGTCAGTTTGAGACAGTGAAAGGGTTTGACATTGAATTAGCGGAACATCAGAACAGCGAGTGAACCGGACGTGTCCGCCACAAGACTTGTTGATTCATTGAACCATAGCCAATGCTTATTTTCACGTCTTTCACTGTCAGCGTGACGTGTTCATTGTTTGTAGTTGATTTCGAAGCATGAATTGTTGAACAAACACTCAGGCCGCTGGATATCTTGTTTTCAACGGTGTACGGATTAAATCAGAAACAGATTACTTATAAGTAAAATATCCATTACACCAATATTATAAAATATTTCGAAGTAATGTATAAAGAAAGACCTATCGTAATAAGATACTACATTTCCTTTCAGGGTTCTTACTTTGGCTTTTCCTTTTTTTATACCACATGAAAACAACATAAAAAACCTATGACTAAAGTAAATTATGACTGTAATGAAATTCAGCAAAGGAGTTAGATTGAAAGCATCAATGATTCTAGTTTTAACCTCAATAGTCATAGAATTAGGAGGTCACATAGATGCGAAAATCTAAAATGTTTTTGTGGCAATGTCACGGTCTTCATTTTGCACATTTGCTTTAGCAATGTAGGTCGCTCAGTCATGCTACGACACGCACGGTCATTCAAGACGAAGTCATATTCGGTAGAGAGTTGGTGTTCTGGTGCCATATCGTATAAATATCACAGATAACCGAACGGATGTATGCAAATAGAAAGTGTTGTAGAAATTGCAAGTTTCTGTTTCACACTTATGTAGGTATTAATTCGCGTCTTTCGAAAACAGCCTTTTGACAGCTATCGATTTTTTTTCTATATATTATCCTCCTATTTTATATTAAATAAAAAAACAGAACCATTAATAATAAGAAGAAAAAAAACCTCGTCACGTCTCTCCGCTTTACCGGAAGCATAATAAATAAATGAAATCGTGTATGAAAACAAATTTCTAGCACGACTTTTTTCTTCCATTTAGGGGGAAATTACCGGTTTGTTTTGCAATAAGTTTTAATATTGTGTAATAGTAAGAAGTTGGTATTATACATTACCTTGAGTACCTATTTACCTATTTACAGTGCACTCCATAATGTGAAACAATATGATATATTACGTACCTATGTACCGAACATTGATTTACTACCTGAAGTACAATAGTAATCATTTTATTAATTAACGATCTGTATTGATTGTTTTTGTCCTTAGTCTATTGACATATCGCAATGTATATTATGCATCACTTGTTTACCTTTCATACGTTTCTACATGATATTAAATGGGGGGATAACCTGTAGAAACATGTTTTAGGTACATGTTTTATGTATAATTACTGATTTGCCGAGTGAATTTGATGAGCCATGTACGTTGAGTAATCATAATATCAATAATTGCGTCATTATGTGTTAAAAATGATATCTCATGATATTACTGATATCACATAGGTAGTTCTCAGTCTAGGTAATCAAAATTTACTTAATCACGTATCGTACTAATCATAAATACTTATCCTCAATTCATAAACTCCAATAAATCGCTCTGAGCGATAAGGTCTAAGAAATCGACCTCATATATATCGCGCTGATATGTATTAAATATAAGTTACATTATGTATTCATTTTTTAAAATTTACATTCATTCGTTCCTACGTTTTAATTCCATTCCGATTGAAATTAAGGTAACGAGATAAGGGATGGACCTAACGCCGTTATAGGTTCACACACCTCATACCTCGAATCATTTTGCAAATACGAATTTTGCGATCAACATTATTTCTTAAGGCGTTGTTTTATATATACATGATTTGCAGTGTTTCCCTGATATTATATGCAATATACATCTGATTAATACAATGATATTATATCTAAAATCACTCAATCATCACTCAAAATCCGGTGCATAGTTTTAAAGATCTAACCATATAAAAGGACACGACTTTTTTTTATTCTACGATTGATTGATGATAACCTTCCTACTTAATACCTAAATAGACATCAACACACATATATCAAAATACAACAACAAAGAAACAAACGAGAATAAACCGTAAATTAATAGTCATTAAACATAATAAATAACACATGCATGTTTCCATGTTTTTGCGTCCACTTTTCATAAAAGTTGAATTGCCAATACATTAAAGGTAACTAACTGGTATAGAAATATGCTATAAAATAGGTATGCTATCAGCCGACCTCGATCAACAATGACTGAAAAAATATTAATTGAAACTTTATTGATTCAGCTTGTGGAAAAAGGTTCTTATTACTATGGAAATTGCGGGTAAAATAGCATTATGATTACCTTTTCTAAGTACGGAACATCGAACGTCTGCACAGGTAGTGTAGAACACAATATAATATATTATATATTATGATACTATGTAAATGTTTGTATGAAGTTCGTTGAAGGTTCATCGACAAGAATTGTATTAATTCGATCGATTTGAACCGAAGCGCCTCCGTACAAAATAACCTTGAATAATATCATAATTATGGTTTTATTATCATAATGGATTTTGTTACTATGTTAGTAGAGACTGTCTCCTAGAGGTAGGGAATTCTATTGCGGGAATGATCATTCGGGAAGGGAATAAAACGTATAGCAGTACCTCAGTATGATATAATACTAGGACTAGGGAATTCCCTACAATATAATTATATTTGCGCTAATTCCGATATCCCGATTGAGGTGCATGCCTTTTTTATATTTGTAAATAAACTACAATTGATACTTTTTGCAATGAAATACTTAAACTGTTATTATTATTTTAAGAAATGCAATGACGGCAAATGTAACCCTTTCGGGGACATGTCACCTGCCACGTGTAACACTTCTATTGTATCCGCATCTTTATTTCAATAAACGCAATGACAGCAAATGTAACCATTTCGGGGACATGTTGCCTGCCACGTGTAACACTTCTATTGTATCCGCACCTTACGTTATCCAAAGCTTCTCGAAAGTACATACTTAGTACAACGAAATTGATTCTAAATAAGTACCTGCCTATTTAACTACAATGTTACGTGTATTTGACAATACCTACATTAATATTTTACCTAAATAATGTTATTTAATTCCATTCTTAGGTATTTCCTTGTAGAGTTTACTGTTTATTTAACAAAAACATCATATTCCGTCGCAGAAGCGTTGCGTTTCAAAATATGTGCTATGTAAACACATTTTTTTTCATCCGACACGAACATTTTCACATCGCGCAGTTGTGAATGACAAGTTTAAGTATGATATCTACAATAGGAACACAAAATGGCATTGTGTTCTCACATTATGTAACGATCGAGTTGCTACTGAACCCGTGGCAGTTTTGCGATAAACGGTTAATTTACCTACGCCAGCGGAAACTTGATGTCTTTATTACTGCATAATATAATCCACTAGTGGCCCGTCCCGGCTTGCGACACAAGAGCCGTATTCTGAAATGTGAACCAAGCACTAACTGAGTTAACGACACGGACCTACTCCTCGAGCTATACGACACATCAATGATTTCCTTGTGTATTGTCCAGATACTGACGTATTCTTCGATACCGTAACAAAGTTACTACGACTTTTTGAAGTGTTTGTAAATAAATCATATATTATGTAAATTGATTGTTGTTATATTTTTGTTGTTATGTTTTTATATTGTACTATTTTTTTCGTTCAAATATGTAAATGTGTGTGTTTAATTTTAGCAATAAGCGCGCCTTGGCTATAGCTGTAAGCAATATTGTATTTATAAGAAATAAATAAATAAATATAAGTTTAAAGGTACATACTGTAGAAATGCTTTTGTTTCACCAAACTGTCAAATATCTCAAACCATCGACTCGTAATAAGAACAATAATATTACGGAAATCCCTCCAAAAGTATGCCACTAACTAGCAAATGTTTGTAACTGTCTCTGTTTGAATGTCAAAAAGTGATAAATGCGCCTTAAATATTACTTACGCATAGATTTTTTTTTCTGTGTGTGTTTTCTGTGTGTATCTTAGTTATAAACCTTTCTCTGGAATCGATGATTATAAAATAAAGTATCAAGATCCGTTGATTAGTTTTAAAGATCGAAGTATTCCTAAACATGGACACACAGCGCACTCTTAAAATAGACCAATCGTAATATAATGATGGACCTATACATCTATTAAGTTATTAATACTTAAATATAAAAATAACTTAATACACTTCTGTTGGGAAAAAAACCAAAACAGATTAGTTTGTTATATGGAACGATATTGTCATAATCAACATTAGTTTAATTAGAACTCTCGTTAGTACTGTAATCAGCCGTAATCGTTTATCAAACGGTTACTATCTGTGTAATTAGTCAGATGTATTAATTTATCTTTAACTATCGTAACTATCTTCTACTGATATTAAAAAAAAACGCCTAAAAAACAAGACAGGACAACCAAGTTTCTCACTCCTAAAAGATTTGGACTTTGTATCTCTGTCTGGTGCATGAGGGGTTCTGAAACGGATCATCGGGGTTGTAGGCGTCGGAGTGGGTTTCTGGCATATACCTGAACGGTTCTATGACGAATGGTAGACCATCACGTCTGATACTACCCCCTCCATGAGGATTTCACCCTCGTCAACAAAAAAGGCTTAGCTGTTTTAAGAGAAAAATGATATAATTTTGCAGTAACTTTGTTATTATACTGTAATGTAGGTAAGTACTTAATTATGTTTCTATTAGCCAGTGCTTGTAGGGTATCCTAATTCTGGGTCGAAATAACGTATGTGAAAATAGGAGTGACCTAAGAGGCATCATGTCATCAAAGATTCTGTCCCCTAATAAATTATGTATGTGTTTCCCTGTAGACTTGAATAAGTTTGTCTTAGTTATCAGATAATATAGCTGCATCATGGACGCTTGTATGACTTAATAAGATGGAGTATAGTTAGCTCATGACGTAAGGTTGTTTGGCATAAAGCATTCATTACCGTGATCGTTCATGAATTGATTGCTAAGTGTGTCGGTGGGTTTCTTCAAGTTGTTGGTCATTAAAGCCCTTGGAAACTACGCATACGATGATGCGATGCATAAGCTAGCGTACTAAGTTCTCTACGAATGTAATGAATAAAGATTCATACATAAAATCACGTATTTAATCACTGAAAGGTGTCAGAACCTTCTATTTTGTGCCACACCTTAAAATTTCTGCAATTACCTAATACTATGCCTAGATTTGTACCCCTGAGGATATTAGTGGGACATCTGGTTTAATAAGAGATATAGAGTCTATAAAGAGTGGGATCCCAAGCCTACTACAACTACTCCGTATACTAGTGAAACTATACCAAAACTTTGGAAAACATGATGAACATCTAAGAGATAGATCACTTTCAGCCTAAATTTGGTGAATTCGATAAAAAGAAGACATTTTGTAAGGGTTTCTGTTAAGTATAAGAATTTATAAATAACCTCACCGCGCAATTTGTATCCGAATTGTGTATTATATTTTTGGAAGAAATATGTACAGCTTAGTAATGTTATATTTTTTTGGCAATACACTTTTTTTTGGTAAATTGCGAGTATTAGGATATTTTTCAGGTAAAAATCTCACTTTTACATATGAATATACCTTAATAATCAGGGAGTTACGCCTAAAAGCACACCAACCGCATTATGAAGAAATACATTATTTTTAAGTAAGTAGTTCAAGGTATAAACAGAAATGTGTTCTTTTCAGAGCAAATAATCTTGAGTGAGTTAAAGCACATGCATCATGTCCAACACGAAATGGAATCAACGCCTTGTACGTTTATTGCACTTGCGTCTTTATTCATTCACTTTCAAACGCGTTTCCGTTATAACAGGTTAACGGGCGATCCTGCTTTATTTGTTTCACACGTCATTTCCTGCCAGTTATTTGATTATACCACTAAGGGCCCTTTTCATGTATCAATGAAATATTAATGTAGAAATAATGATATATGTGTTGTTATACACAGCCACGGCGTAGTTCGGTCTAGAAGGGTAGGCAGATGCAGTTGTAGCTATAGGTAATATTAATGGTAACGTTAAAGGTGACGTAAGGGAATTCGGGTTGTAATCATAACCAATATTTTTTTTACTCTGAAAAAAAATAATTTGAGGACATTTGTCCGGCTGGGTTAATTATCACTTCTTTACATGAAGGACATTTTGTCGTCACTGTGACATTGGCGAGATTGAGATTATGCCTTATTGAACTCTCACAGACTTATTACCTACTGTATCTGTCCTTGGCACGTCATGAAGTACCCTCCGAAGGCTTATCATCCAGTCTTGGTACTTTGAATGAATGAATATACTCTTTATTGCACACTGTACATTACAAATGTAAAAAAATACAATGGAAAAATTGCAAAAAGCGACCTTATCACTCATAGCGATTTCTTCCAGGTAACCTAATTTTAAGATTACAGGAGCTTAACAGATAGAGTAATGGGGCTGGTAAGTGTTGCTATCTGGTCGATAACGTCAATAATAATTTGCCTTCAAACATACTCTCCTAAGGATGTCCAATTCTTTAACGAACAACAATGACTTGATAAATCTGAGATGCAACTGCATAGATGACGTGGCGTGACGTTACACCATGAACCGTTATATTTCCGTTACTTGTAGGTACTTACTGACAGCAATGTGACATTTCGCACGTAACAATCACACGCGGCTTAGCTGTATTTATAACACCTAGCTAATACTTCAATAGGTATTTTTTATAAGATTAATTACGTTTTGAAATGATTTCTTTCACGTAATGGGAAGCAATTCTGAGGAATTAAAATGGTCTTAAAAGAGACAATATTTTATTTTTAAATGTTGTAACCTTTTTCTTTCGCATCTCTCCCGCCGCGTCGACATAACAACAATAAAACATCTATTGTTTTCAGTTGAGTGTCCACGAAAGTGTTATGGCGTTAAAGTTTTAACAGAGGCATTGTTTTCGATCATCTCAGTCGTCATTTTCCTCATGCACAATGTCATTTAAAATTAAGAATATTCACCTCTGTTAAAATGAATAAAGTTGGACTAGAAATAAACATGTAACAACGAAATAAGGTTCGCGTAAAGTGAAATAAAGTGCCCTTGGCAAGATCCCGTGGTTACACCAGACACCGGTGTGTGGAGTCAGGGTCAAGCCCCTCCGGAACCTGCACGCGCGCAACACGCACTCCGGCGCAGCGCGTACGAGCACACATTTGCGCGGGCTCTTTCACTTCATTCATTGAGAATGTTGACCTACGATACTGCGCGTTTCGCCGCCGGCACATCTCGGATGCGTACAGTGTAATAATACTAGCTATAGTCAGCAACGTATTCCATTCCCTTGGGAATTTAGGGATAAAATATCAATTTGTTACTGCTAATACCTTCAAGGTGAGATGTGTACAAATTTCTATGATTGGTTAGAAATTATACATATCAAATTTGTAATATTAATAAATAACATTATCCCGAAATATATCACAAATCGCGCCTTGATCTTGATCTAGGAACCCTGAACAACGCTACTCATAGTACAGCAATACTATGGGTGGTAGAGACAGATCGACTTATTTTATACATCGCTCGCTACGGAAAACACTCGGTCACACAACAAAAGCCTCAGCTGATCTCTAAAGCGTTATGCCGGAGGGTTCGAATCAACCGCTGTCCTAGAGGCAGGTGTCCTGACTTCAAGTCCGACTTGATCTAAAATAAAACATAAATGAATCTTTTGGTACCTTTTATTAATTCAGCGATTCTAATATACGTATATTTTAATAGGTTTATACCTCGAAGTGTTAGCTAGTCGAAGCTTCTGTAAATGTGCTTCATTTTACTATAAGTTTAAAGAAAGCCACAATAAAGAGTTGTAAGTTGGTCAGATTGCCCTGAGATATAGTAAGTAACTCGGCGTAGCGTGGATAATGCGATCTGCTTCGTAGAGCAAGAAGCCAGCGCCATTGTTACAAAATATTCCCTCCGCAGAGTGGTGTTCGTAAGGCTCAATCTCTCCGCGACAGACCTCGACGGCTCTTTATGAAATACGCTATCGAGATGAAGGGTTTTTGAATGCCTACTTGTATTTCTATGTATGTCGTCGGGAAATAATATACTGTGTGAGATGTCGTAACATTATAACATATTTGCTCGCGGTTAGTTCCTCTGCATATTTCACTTTGGAATTAATTTAACCTTAAGAAACATGTAACGCTGTTATCCCATTAAGGGTCAGAATTAGATCTATATTTCACCATCAACACGGTGGTGAGTTTTTCTATCACTGATTAATTCGTATGGACAAATAAGCGCACGCTCTTCAAATGCAATAACCTATCTGTTTGGTTTACGTTCATGTTGATTGGCGAGGCTGCTCCTATCTAAACAATCAATGTAAACTTGTTTTGTCCAATTTATTCTAGATGCCACCTTGACCGGCACGCACACGGCGTTAATATTAGGACAGATTTATAATCGATTTGTCGTTAGATTTCCACTCGAACTGTTGCTTACGTAGCATTTCATTAGCAGCATCTAATTGAAGGTTACGCCGCGATTTGCAACGACTTTGACCTTATTATGGGCACTGAGATTGTTAGATATCTGATATTGTTCCGGTCCGCTCTAAGGAACTGACCGCTCTCTAAGGAGCCACCTGATACAAGAAACGTAGGACTTGGACTCACCAGCGCCGCATGAGTTCTTCCAGAAGTCAACAAACTTGGTGCAGGCGCTCATCTTGCAGCTCGCAAACGCACTCGCTCACAACGTGCCAATGTATTTTTAAACCTCACTTGTACAGTTTCGCAATCTCAGTCGTTACGATTTAACACGGTTCAGTTAAATTTGGCTTGATAAAAAAACACTACACATAGAGCTCTATATGTGAAAAGTTTTCGAAAATGTTTTAAGAGGTGTTCGAACAAATGTGTTACCGTTGTTTCGGGTGAACATTTGTTCGGCGCGCGCGTGTGTGTGTGCGGGCGGGAAGCGTGCGTGGGGCGTCCGCTCGGCCGGGCGCGCGCGAGCGACTGACGCCGCCGCCGCCGCTCGCACGCCACGCGCGCTACCCAGCAGCAGCAGCAGCGGCGAGCGGCCACCATCATCAGCCCGAGGGAGCTAGGAAGCAATAAGCGCGGGGAAATGGGCCGATCCTTGAGGAGATCATATCGCGAAGGGAAATTCGATTGACGAATATCCTACTTCGCGCAAATTGCGGTGCACGAGCCGCGATAATTTGCTTACCGTCTTGCGGGAAACTAGGTTGCCCGTTAACTTACGGATTATTCCCTCGAGCTGTTTGTTGTCGGGTGGCTTGAGCACTGAACTTGTTGAAATTGTCGCATTTAAACGCTCTCATATAAAAGATTTCAACGACCGTGCTCGCATCGTGGATCAAGAAACGATTTAAAGCATTAAACCTTGAAGTATTTAGCCTTTCTATTATAGCGCTACTTCAAATCAAAGGTCTTTAAAACGATTTAAAAGTCGAGCTCTGTAATTTGGATTGGCAAGTTTCCGTCAATTTTCTTTGGCACGATTTGTAGAACATTGGCAATGGCGATTGATTCTTCACCACCTACCAATTTTATATTAAGTTTAACACTATGTATTGTGTCATCATGTCGGAGTTAGGTACATTATAAGTAATGTCATGTCGTACATTCTATACTTAGTGGTTAATTTGATTTGCGTTTCAGCAGAAATAACGATGGCAAATTACCAATAGAGGGAATAGCAACTACACTTGACAAAGGAGAAACAGGTAAAGAGACGTGGTCGATGAAGGCCGCCGGAGCAGGAAGTGCGTGCTACCAACATAATTACATTGCAAATAAAACGAATATATACATATTTAAGATGTAGATTAAATCATATACGTATACAGATAGACAATATGTAGTAAGCACTATATAGTTCAACTCACACAATGGCAAACTAAAACTACAATTTTAAGACAATGTAAGTTCATGTCCGAGAAAAATACATTCTCTTTTCCCACTTCAATTTCCTGACTGAGTCTATAAATATACAATGCATGTGTTCAAGGACACGGCATCGAATCTAGCGCAATAGACATGAATAATGTTAAAAATGACCGCTTATGTATAAGCATGGTATATCAGTAATTCCATTTTTTTTTTATTGAACAGCTGAGAGACAAATAGACGGATAATCTACGTCAGTTGGAATTTTAAGGGAAGGTTCACTAAACATGCAAAGCTACTAATAGCATAAATGTGAATGTAAGTTTATTTGTTACTTTTTCACGCGATATTTAACCGATCATCGTTAGAACTAACATGGGCTATATTTTATTTCGAAATGCCCACGGGACCGAAATACACCGGGACCGGGATAATACAGCTAGTAACTTATAATTTATATTTTAAGTGACTTCAAAAAAGGGTTCTCTCTCAATTCGACCGTACACATAATTTTCTTTTTGTTTGTTCGCGGAAAATTTCGTCGTTTATGAATCGATTTTGATGCTTTTTTTTCTTTAAATTTATGGAAGTTATTTCAACGGTGCTCCCATGATAAGGAAGTTCGGATTTGATTATGGCTGATTCTATAAAACGAGGGGAATTTAAAAACTAGTAATACTAGAAAAGTACTAGTACTACTAAAGAAGTTCTAGTACTACTAGACTAGTAGCTTCTTTATTTCTTTCTCTTTCTTTAAGCTGAAGTTGCTTCTTTAGTCTTCAAAATTATATTTCCCATGGAGAATAATTTTCTTGATGTATCAAACTATTTCCACGTCAATTTATATCTAAATCGTTTCAGCGGTTTAATAGTGGTATGAACATTCAGACAGGGTTATTTATGAACCTCCATATAATCAATACGCATGGGTAGGCTTTATTGTAAAAAGTGACATACTTTTTATTACTTTCAAGGTACGCCTACGAACCAGTCAGTCAACATATTGAGTATATGTGCCTAGTACTACAACCATTTTACTTCACCACTCTTAGATGATTTACATTTCCATATTTCGCTTAAGGAGCACAAGCTCAACATAATTATGTGGGTCTTTTGAGACAAGGTTTGCTTAACCACGAGCACAAAACACCTACTTACCTATGCAAGTAAAAATAACATTCTTGAAACCAAGCGAGCCTATTAAGATGTCAATTTGCATCGTTTATGTCCCACCAGTAAACGCCTCACGATTTCATCAGCGTAGTCTCATAGTTGCATATACTAGCCATTCCATATACATTGTATAAGCCTTACCAATAATAGCTGTTTAATTATTACGAAGATATACCAGACTCAATTTAATATACGGAATAAAAAGTTCCAGTAAACCTGAGATAACCTTATGTCAGTGGCGTGCACTGGCTTTTTCGACAAGGTAGGCAGTGATCCCCAAGGATTGAGACCTATGTATAGGTAACTTGTCTTTACGAAATATAGGTAACCTACAAAACACAGGACCTTCCTTAGCCTCTGTCGTGAGTACAACAAAAAAAGATCTAGCAATAACTCTATTATTAGGCCGGGAAGCTAAAATACTAAGGTAGGCAGTGTCTTTTTGCCTAAATGGTGTGCACGCCACTGGTATATGTGTCGCGTTTATTGTTAACAGGATAATTGTTTATACCGGGTATCACGGAACTGATAAATTTAAATAAAAAATTCAAGCGAAACTCGAGAAAATCACTCAGCCCTTGATACCAACTGTCCCCAAGATACTCTATATAAAAAAATAACTGTGCCTCTTCATTCAAACTTACCGATCAGCTGATTGCCAGCTTTTGTTTTTTCCCATGGTTCTTTGTGGAAAGTTGTCTGTTGTCAAAGGCTGAGTGACCATTTGTTCTATAGAACAAGTTTCTCTCTCTTACTTTTCCTAGAAGGACGAAAAAACACAGTGACTAGAGCTTCACTACTGTACGTGTTTCTTTATAGCTAACTACCAATCGTCAAATTAATACACTTGACTAATTACAAAGATAGTAACCGTTTGATAGACTATTACGCCTGATTACAATACTAAAGGGAGTGCTAATTTGACAGCGCGTTTCTTGGTAAGGGAGTTTGAGTGAATGACAGTCATTCACTCAAACCTCCCTTACCTTACATAGTTTTTATAAATTGTATTGTGATATAGATAGATAGCATGGGGGAGGCCTTCGTCCAGCAGTGGACGTAATGAGGCAGATGATGATAATGATAGAGCGTTCATCACAAGGCAAAATTAAGCACTACACGTAATAGTTACATGTGCCACCATTAATATAACCCCATATTTTCCTAATAGCGCCACTGCACTGTGCCGTACAAGCTTTTTAACTACGCGCCAAAATATTCTTGTGCTGTACATACGTTCATATTTAGTTGTGCCAGCTGTTGTCATGTGAGGCAGTGATGTAGGCACTTGATATATTATTATGTCAGTGACCTTACGCTGCGGTTAGGAGCTACCTTTGTGGTCCAGTCATTGCCACCTGGGATCCAAGTCTGCTTACATGTTCAATAGTTAGTAGTTTTTTTTTAATAAAAAACATGAAAATGTGCCGCGGGTAAAAAATTATAGAACAATTGTTTTTATTATAATATTTTTTACATTTCTCAAATTGATGAGAAGTGACTTCTATCACCGACATAGTGACTAGGAGTGCCTCGTGGTATTATCAGCAGTTTTCCCGTTTTATCTGTTCGTATGGAAAAATCAGGATAAAATATAGACTTTGCAAAGCACCCATTAACAACGGATTTAACCCTGCTTTCGGTGTTATCCGTTCCTGTGAGAATTTCGGCAATTATCCTTATCCTAGGCCTATCTCCCCACCAAGTTTGTCAAAATCCATTTTGAATGATTGATTGACAAAGTGATTCCGTAAAGAAGTAACAAACATGTACAATCACGTTAAATAAATGATTTTTGAAAAAAATAAGTACATCTTTAAACACGTACCTGAGTGTGAGTACTAAGATAAATTAAACACCTAGACGGATTAGCTCATCACTCTAATACCATTATGCCGGACGCGGAAATCGAATCCCCGACCCGTTGGTCCTTGAGTCAATTGCCCTGACCATTATACTTTGAACATTACTCGAGCGAAACTCGAACTAAAGCGAGCGCATCCATTGAGATTTAAGAACGACCACGGATTAAGGCACTTGGTTAAGTCTAGTTCACGTATGTTTGCTACAACATAAGTACACTCAACAGAAAAAAAAGTCACATATTATGTATAATTTTGTATACGTATGTCTTAGCTGCTCCCTGGCAAAGAGCTTCAAGAAAAGAAACGGCACGACTTATAACGCGCTGTGATTTGTTAAAAAAGCGAAGTCGCATTGGCCGAGGCACACGCAACAGCCAATCACAGCGCGTATTTTTTGTCGTGTCTTTCTTGACACGCGTGCTACGGAGCTGAGAGAGAAGAGCTAGCCGAGTAAATTAAATTATTTTTTTGTATCATTATACAAATAAAAAAAAATAGTATTATCGGTCGTTTTGTATGAAGTATTAGGTACATGTAAAGTGATTAAGGTTTATATATGACCCGGTTTATTGCTCTCAACTGTACGTAACTTGAGTAGGTATGGTAGTATAGGTAGGTATCTTTATTTATTACTTCCATAATTCCTTGACATATTACTAAGTGTATTGTTATTAATACTTAAGGTATAAAATATAAACGGGTATAATTACTGCGTTTGAAGTGTATTTAATAAACAACAGTAGCGTTTAATAGTAATTACGTATTTCTTAAATCAAAATTAAAATTTAACTTTAGAATGAGAATTTACTGAAGAATAATGACTTCAGTGAGGAACAATATTAGTATTCATATTTTGAAAGATTGCGTTCTTTACGTGAAATGTTTTCTACTTCTTCACGCAAACACCACTCAAGGGATTTTGATAAAACTTTGTGTAGAAATATAAGTTTATACCTGGCTAGCATGAAATAGATACATACTTATTATGATGTATTTTATTCCTAAATTCTCACGGAAACGTATAAAATCCATGGATCACCTGCTCGTCTGCCCCGCGTGCTCCGACACCTGCACGCTGCAGGACCTGTACGAGGCCACAGATAACGCAGTGCGTGTGGCCGAATACTGGCCACAGAACATATGAGGACACACACACTGTCGACTCGAAAAGAAGAAGAAGAAGAAGATTACGTATTACTTTTAAATAACATAGATAGGTTAGTATAGTAAAACTTCAAACAAAAATGCATCTAAAACACAGTATACCGACACATATCTAGTACAAATCAGGGCAGTAGTATTTTAAATGTAATATTTGCATTTTTCCCGGCCCAACTTTTCCCATCTTGGGGGTCGTAAGAGGCGACCGACGGAACTCTCCAGAGGACGAGCAGCAGCGCTCTCTGTGAGTTAAACCACAACACCACTGCGATCGCCAACCCGCCTGCAAAGCGTGGCGATTATTGGCATTTTCCCCTAATTGATCATGAAAATCATTGGGGGTGGACCCCGTCCTGCAGAGGACGTTATGTGGCTGATGATGGTTAATATTTGAATACTTTAGGTAAGTTAATCGATTTGCTTTTCATATACATTATAATTATTATACTATATCTACATTACATTTGATATCATATACGTAAGGAACTGGAATGATTAGCATAAGATGTATTCGTACCGTTTGGAAATATTTAAGTATATGAATCAGCGAAACATCGTACAAAGATCATCGTCTGTATTTAGCATTGAGTAGGTATCGCTAATTTAAAAACAATGATAACAGAGAAAACATATAACATGCAAAAACCTTCAACATTTTCGCAAGAGATATTTATTCTAAGGACATCAATATATCCTTCACCTCCAAACAACATACCGATATAGTTTACGATCAATACAAAATGGGACTAAAAATAATGTAGCCAAGTGCAAGTAGGCAATACACAATACTCAGTGCAAGAGGGTGAGAGGGGGCTGGAGGGGTGCGAAGGGGGGGAGGTCTGAGTGGCGACGGAGATAACCCAGCGCGAGGTTCATTGCCGCAGACGTTCCGATATCTAATGCAATCTCCGCCCTATTCCAATATACACTGCTGAGAGACATTTAGGTACACAATTGTGTGTACTTTCGCTAATTAATAGTAATAGGCTGATGATCAGAGTACAAAACACAGTCTAGCTTGAATTTTCTGGTCTAAACAGTGAAAGAATCCTTCCTGAACCGTGGTACACATGGAACCATCAGGTTCACCCAGGTGTTCTACGGGTACTATTTTCACCTGTGGTCTAACAAGGTGTTCTTTAGGTAATTACAAAAAGCATACACGTCGATTACCTCATATCAAAGTCGTATGTTCAGTGTCTTAGGGTTTAATAATAATTAATTAATGTAATTTATTTATATAATGTACCTACGCCTATTTATAATTTGACACTAAATGCAATTTATTAACTTTTTAAAATTGACAAACCTATCTAGCTACTAGGGTATTTGCATGTCTATGGTATTACAATAAATAATGTTTTTCGATCAGATGTTTTTTCAGAGTTTTAATACTTAAATATCTTAGGTAAACCAATGGTACAATATATTAATTAATTCCCCGTAGTACACCTGTTGGGTGTACCATAGGCACACGATTTTACCTACGGGGCAGACCACAGGTAAAAAAGTACTTGTAGAACACCTAGATGAACCATCACAGGTGTGTCACGGGTCAGGAAGAGTAAAAAATGGATAAGTTCGTGAAAAAGGTAATTAGAACCTAACGTGATTTTGTAAAAAAAGCACTACCTAATCCCGTAAACGTTGTTTCTACACTTGTGATATACTCGGATTGCTTCAAGTTCTAAAATTCGATTCATATACTTACCTACTTACGTAAACTGCAAATTGGACTTTATTGAAAGTACGGAATGAAACGGTGCATTTTTCTGCATTATTTCTAAATCGACATTGCATAATTGGCTTATTTTGCGACAAGAAAGTATAATAGAGAGTACAACGCGTCCTTGCCTCTACAGTTCCCGATAAGCCTAATCAAAACGTTTATATAATAGTTTTCCTCATGCTGTGTGACGTCACATGTATAAAATCAATTTATTGTATCGCTAATGTCGAACCGTACAGAGTACTGCAGGTTACCAAAATAATAAGGCCCACGTAATGGAACAAAGTACTTTAGTCGACAGCTCAGGTAACAATAACTAAATGTAACTTAGATTGTCAGCGGCCAATTGGTTCGTCACGTATCTACATGTGTTCGTAATACATTTGCCTGTTTTATTGATTATTACGAATAAAAAAAACAACTTCCCTAAGAAAATACACCAAATGCATGCATTGCATAACGCTGTTTAGTTATACTTTCTCTTATTTTGTTTACTACGACGAGGAAGTATGAAGATTTTCTACCGTAACACTTACAATACACGATTGCCTACGTGGGTACAAGAAAGGTTACTGTTACCCAGTCATCTCTGTGAGAGACGACATGCAGAGTAGAGCCACACTTAACATGACTTCCAGTTTAACATGAGTCTCTAACTGTGCAGTTTCGCAGTTTTATTTGACAGTAAAATTTGATTGGCTTGGTGGATTGGTTCAATGCGTAATCAAATGATGATTGTGAGTCGTACGTGATACTCAACACACGCAGACACCCATTGGATGGGACCTTTTAGTAAGATTTTTATTCTAAAATTTCCGTGGATCGAATGACTCGTTAAGCTATAGCTGCCCAGGGGTCTAAGTTTATTCTAGTAGTTGCATCGCTCTGGAATCGTAGCGGCAAACGATGTGCATCGATTACGTTACTTTCATTTCACAGTCGTCCGTAGTAAAACAACGACGCACATTGTTTTCCACTACGATGCTAGAACGATACAACTACGAGAGTGTAGCAGGCTTGGCTCCAGGTTTCTATCTTGACAGTAGTTACTAATAACTACTATCAAAATAGAAACCTGGCCAAGTTAAAGGTCGAGAGCTTCTTGAAATCTTCTATAGTTGAGTTGTTCCAATTAGAAATGTATAGCGAGACAATTCTCGACACTTGCCTTCCTCTAGAGTTTGCAGTATACATTTCTAAGTCGGTAACAGTCGTCTCGGTAATATCAATACAAGCCTAAAGCCGATGCTGGGTCCTTCTGCGCAAGTGAGCTGGGCAACCGGGATAATCGCTCTAGACTTACAAAATTATAGGGAGATGCTACACGTTTACGTCGATCGATTCACCCCCTGTCACGTTCTACTCGTGGGGGTTACATTCGCTTGTTGAAACGTGATCATTTGCGTAGCAAGTGCCGCTGTCTACCCCGCTTTAGGATTGTATGGCGTGAATTTTTATACTACAAAATACAATACTACAAAGTGCGATAGTCAATGTGAATTCTTATGTCATTCATTTAGGTAATTTTCGCATTTATTTTAAATTGCAGCAAATCATACATTTTCGTCAGCGTAATTGGTATTCTAAGATCGGAGTATACTTCCATCGTTTGGCCATGACTATTCTATTTTTAGACAGTGTACTCGGCTATTTATGAACTGATTGCATTATTTTGAACAAATTACATAAAATGTTAAAAAAAAATACATCGAAGCAATTTTCGTGGGTAGTTTACCGCTACGAGCATTTTCTTCTACGTATTTAGATATAATTGCAGAGTAGCCATTGACTTAATCAGTACAGCATCTCTATTTAGCAATACAACTTGAAATTTTTTTTTTGCCGATTTCAGCAATATCATAGTCGGCGTACGACGAAGTTATCTGAACAAAAAAAAATACACTTCACGCCTTTTAATCCCAAAGCGGGGTAGGCAGAGGCACTTGCTTAGTAAGCAAATGCCCACGGTTCACCAAGCGTATTTAACCCAATGTGACAGGACTGACAGGGGGTGAGCCCATCGGCGTTATAGGGTTCACACACCTTGGGGTGTGCGGGTTTCAACACGATGTTGTCCTTCACCGTACGAGCGTTGCGTACATAGGCTCTGAAAAAGAGTCCCATTGGTACACGTCCAGTAGCCGAGTCGAACCCGCGACCTCTCGGTTACAAGTCAAGTATCCGACCAACTGGACCACAGACGCTATTATCTGAACAAATTATCATTCATAATTCACACGACACAAGAGACGCAACCTCGGAGATCTATGATATGAACATGACTTTGCACAATGAAGTTTGACCAATCCCTGAATGGGCCAGTTATTATGTACTCACCAAGCCTGCAGGCATGGAACTGGGGGTTTGGCGCTACAGTGATGGGGGTTAACACAATGCTCGTGCGCCTGCGCACACCGTCGCGAGGCTCCGAGCTTGCTGGGGGTTCGGGCGGATCACTTACCTGGAAAGAAAGAATTTATTTGATAAATACTTGGGGCACATACATACCTACACTTACGTGCATGAGGAGGAATCCTAAAAAACGACGTTGAGCTAAAGGAAGTCGGCTAAATAGATAAAAAGCGGTAGAGATGAGAAGAGAGAAACAAAGTACTTAGTAGTGGTTACTTTGTATTACTTTCTTGTTGTTACTTCCCGTTATCATGGGAATTTCGTTGTAATCTATCTACCCAACAAGTTTCGTCACAATTTGTTGATTTGTTTTTGCGTGAAAGAGCATCAGACATTCACATACTATCACATTGATAATATTACCAAGAAGTACTTGAGATGAATGTTGAGTAACATAAAGATATGTATATTAAAGTATGAAAAATATGTCTTTGTATATGTATTACTAACTTATGAGAGAGCGAAATATTATCCGCACCAAAACAAAAATCGATAGACATTCTACCAGGCAAAACACTTAGAAAATTAGAAGAACTCTTGTGAATTTACGAGATTAGACTTATAAAGCGATACTTTTAACGCAACATAACTATTGTTTAGTGTTTTATAAATACAAGTAATTGCTCTTAAATAGTAAGTCTTAATTTCATGTCTTTTTCCATATTTTCCGGACACACCTATGATAAACCTGTTTTCTAAGTACTTTCAGAATCAATAAGTATCTAAAGTAAATGCTATAGTTATTGTCACTTTAATATAGGTACAGTAATTATTGGCTGGCTTAAGGGAAGGCTTGCTTTAAGGGAAAATAGTTCTTATTTCTTTCGCTTAGAGTGCATGTGGCCAATTACTCTAGACCAGTCAATAATTGTTGCAATCAGCGTATTTACTTTGTATTTATAATTTACTAGGCAGTTACCTATTCACTAATATAAACACTTACTGGTTTTCCTATTCTGTGATGAACAATGAGCACTGTACAGTAACATGAAGTATAATAAAAGATTCGTTTATTTTTAAAGAATTTTCATTAATAATTCCACACAAGAGAGAGTCCGAACACGATCAATCATAATATACTTACATAGTTGTATCTCTTTCATTTCCCAATATTTTTGACATATTGCTTTTTTCTTAAACTCATTGACCGTGGAATCAAGTGTTTCCCAAATAAAAAAAATGAATTAAATCTATCGCATCTGGGGGTATATTTTTCCAGATTCGTAATAGAAATCGCTCGGCATATTTACTACAGCGTATTTGATATACAAGATGTTGCCTTTTTTAAATAAAAGGAAATGGTATGGTAAAAGGGAATGGTTAAGTGATTTAAAATGGCTTTATAACAAAAATGGAAGGCACAAGATGGCGCGCGTTGGCGGCGGTCTTTGTCCATAACAAAACGTGGTTTATTTATTACAAATAATTCTAGCGTTATATCTTTCAGCGAAATAACGCCGAGTTAAGAATGAGTTTAGCCCGGTGGCCAAGTCAGCTACACTCTATCATAGTAATTGCATGTTTTCATTAATAAAATGGTAAAGGAAGAATGAAAAGGTTTCAAGAAGAAGTATTCAACAATAACGTACATATGTTCATGCTTCAATTAAAATGAACTAATCCGTTTACAAAATCAAATGTGGCGTGCTGGCGTGCTGCATAGTGACACCATTTCCAGGACAAGCAAGGTTGCTTCTAGAGATTCAGTGACATTCGCTAGGTACACTTCATTTTGTTAATGTATACTTATATCGTTCTCTGTTGACAGTGAATTAGTGAGATGGAAGTTCAGAATGACACGTTATAAAGTTACTTTCTTTCTAAAGCTACTTTTCGAAGTTGCGAACAATACCTACTTTTAGAGTTACGAGCGCATTATTTTCTCGACTGTACCCTACCCACATACACTGAAAGTTTACAAACTTCCTTACAATACGTGTTTGTGCTACACTACTACTGTGTTTTCTTTACACTTATTTGTTTGTGTTGAATTGATATGACGCAGCGTGTTTAACTAGGAATAGGACTTTAGACGCTGTATAAAAAAAAGTGAATGCTAGCAAGACCAAAGTTATAGTAGTCGAAAATAATGAAAGGACAGTTTGTGAGTGCATGATTGACGGTGAGAAAGTTGAACAAGTGGATGAGTTTGAATATTTGGGATCTCTATTTACAAGTGATGGAAAGTTTGACAAAGATATTGAAAGAAGAGTGAGTGCGGGTAATAAGGTTAATGGTGCCCTTCGCAGTGTTATGGAGAGCCAATTCATGTCGAAAAAGGCAAGATTGGCTGTCCATGACGCTGTACTGGCACTTACCTTAATGTACGGGAGTGAAAGTTGGGTATGGCAGAAGAAGCATAAAAGTAAAGCCAATGCCGTAGAAATGCGGTCATTGCGGAGCATGAAAGGCGTGACATTGAATGACAGGATAAGGAATAGTGTGATGAGAGAAAGTTGCGGTTTGAAGGAAGACGTAGTGACCAAGATTGAAAAGGGCATGCTTCGGTGGTTTGGGCATATAGAGAGAATGGATGAAAAGCGATTGACGAAAGAGATTTATATGGGTGATGTAATGGGCCGAGTGAGTAGAGGTCGTCCCAGAAGGACATATACAGACCAGATTGGTGATGTCCTGGCCGAAGGTGGCGTAAAAAGTACTCGAAACCGAAGGTCATGTATGAAAAGATGTATGAATGTAGATGAAGCTAAAGGGGTATGTCAGGACCGTGACAAATGGAGATCTGTAGTCTCTGTCTACCCCTCTGGGAGACAGGCGTGAAGTGTATGTATGTATGTATAAAAAAACCTAGGCTTAGTTCTTAAACTAGGGCCCGGGCATGGTTCCCTAGGGCGATAATATTCTCGAAGTTGTTATTGGGATTTTAGCACGCACCGGAAAAGAAATAACAGGAAATGTGACACTACTAGAAAATAGATGAAAGGCTACGGTTGAAAAATTAGTGCAAAGTACCATATATTAAAGTATATTATTATGTAGTTTGTCTCCTTTTAAGCGACTTCAAAAAAGGACAAAGGAAGAGGAAAGTCTTTCTCAATTTGACCGAATATAAATATGCTTGTTTGTTTTATCGCAGATAACTCGTTTATGATCCGATTTTTTTATGGGAAAGAAGATATTTCAAAGTTTACCAAGCAATCATGATGATTATATATATATATTATATATAGTTAATCCTTTAAAGTTCAGTATCAATTTTTAGCGCCTGTACAAAAGTAAGTACTTTTTTGATACCGAGATTCACCACATCATCTGATGAAAATATATGTTTTCCCAGATGTGTGGATCGTTTGTGCATCAGGAGTCCGCGCATTGACGCCTATAGTTGTAGCTTAAAGTGCCTATAGTTATAGGATTTACCCTACATCTAATTATAGGTCAGATTTTAATATTTATCTAAAGATAAAGAAAACAAATCGAAGATCGTAAGATCTGAATATCAATATAAGTAGGTCAATAATCCCTGATTAAAACTAAACAAGATTTGTAAGCAAACAAATAGACATTGTATTGTTCGATTACTTATCAGTTATTACCTTCTACTTGAGTTTATTAGGGCAATAGATAATTATCACAATAAGGAAATATTATTATTTGTAAGGTATTAATTGTACTACTATTCTAGATTCATAACAATTAAAATATGATTAAAAAGGCTGAGGTAGGAATCATCGTCAATAATTAGATAACCCTAAACTTTTTTTATTGAAAATCATCGCAATGTTCACGGTGTACTTGCATTATGACATTCAAAAACTTTAAATTAAAAATAATCCGTTAAGAAATCTAAATTAATGTAGAAGTAATCACGAATAATTAATTTACGCAACACAATTACGCTCCAGCGATGAATACCTATAAAATTGTAAAACGGCAAAGTAAGTAATCATTCACACAACATTCCTTCCATTCAAAGCATGTATGGAACTAATAGAAAGAGAACTTATTCTATGTCAACAATGTTACGTGTACTATACGTAAATTAAATCAAATTGAATCCAATAAGATCCAGTGTTATTACATTAATTTATGGTATGGTGTGATAAAACGAGTATAACTTCTTTATCTACATATATACCTAGACGTAAACACATACTAGATGTAAACAAGTACCACGCCATAATAATATTTACTGCAGTAAGTACGTAGTATGTATAGTAGATTGCGTTAACGAAACCTGAGACGCCATTTTTTCTTTTTTTTTTGACATAGGGTTCCTTAGGGAAAGTGGTTTGGGCTGAGTGACTTCGAGTTTCGCTAACCCAATTTCTTCCACGAACTGGACCTGTAGGTATTTCCTCCAAGTGCAACAAGAGAAAAATATATACCGTACCGCCATATATACCACACAGGTACTAAGATTAGTAGGTATATTCATATATACGAAAAAACCTTGTAGTTTTATATAGCAAATCTATTTAAAAACTTTAATTACACGAAATACGAACGAACGGTTCAAGCGTGAAGTGTATTGAATTCTAGTGCCTGAAATAGTGATGCAGGCAAATGTTCACCGTTTTTGTAATACATTTTAGATTCTTAAATTCTAGGCGCATACAAGTGTAGGTAATGAAACCGCTAGAGAATTTCCTTGTTATGTGTCGTTTTTGTTTTATATGTTAATAACGTACGTTAAATCTTATGTAATGGTGTCATAGTACAACTTATGGTATGAAGTATTTTACAGAGAAATATACGGATGTGCACCTAATTAACAATTTGTACAATTATTTTGAATTAAAAATGCCATGAATGTGTTAATGGCGCATGTGACAGCAATAAGAGATACTGTAACGCGGAATTCAGTCCATTGTAATTTGATACACTTTTTCCAAGCTCAACGTAACGAAATTAAAACTTTGTTAAATAAAATATGTATTATGTGTAATATCAAACACAATCTATATGTATAGGTGTATCTATATATATAAAAATGAATTGCTGTTTGTTAGTCTGGCTAAAACTAGAGAACGACTGGACGAATTTGGCTATTTTTGGTCTTGAATTATTCGCGGAGGTCCAGGGAAGGTTTAAAAGGTGTATTTCATCCAATACACGGAGTACGAAAGCGATGGCAAAACAAATGTTTCCTATGGCAAAACAAATGTTTGCCGGGACAGCTAGTAGGTGTATATAAATGAATTGATGTTCGTTAGTCTCGCTAAAACTCGAGAACGGCTGGACCGATTTGGCTAATTTTGGTCTTGAATCACACGGAAGTCCAGGGAAGGTGTATTTCTTCCAATACACGGGGTACAAGGGCGACTTCCTATGGCAAGACAATTTTTTGCCGAGACAACTAGTAGGTATATAAAGTAAGTGCTCATTTAGCCACGACTAATTCTTATTTCAAACTAAATATGCTTAAGGTGAGGCCAAGAGGAAAACCATTGTCTTTGCTCACGAAACTAATTTTCCTAAAAGTAATAAAAAGTTTTACGTGTATTAAAAATATAGGGTGTTTCGTGCCAAAGACTTTTCGTTGAAGGCTAATTGTGAGGACGTGATTGATGATGACCGGCTGCTGATTGATGGGGTGCGGTAACTTAACATCTGTTTTGGAATTTTAACAAGAATGGGTATAGCAAATGAACTGTAGGAACAGGAATTACCTACAGTTCATTTGCTTCAATATACATAGTATAAAAGTCGCCTCTTGCTTAGATCTTTAAAACTACGGATAATAAATAGAGCGATTCGTGAGGAGTTGTTATATATGTATAATACATACTTATAACAACAGAGAAACACTGCTCATAATGTGTTTTGGCAAAACAACATTTCGTCGGCTCGTTTAAAATACTTAAAATCTCGTGATTTTGTAGTTCTATCTCACTCATTTAGTAAGTCACCAGAGAAGGACAGAAGTACAAAATAGAACAGGCTTTAAAGTATATTCTAAAACTTAATGAACTAAAGACTAAGTATTGTCTTATTTTCAGTCACGTTTTGCGCATACTTTACCTATATACCTATTGTCCCATTAATGTCGTAAGGTAAATTACATAATATGTACATGTTGTTGCTAATTACAGATAATTAATTCAGTATATAGGTATAATAATAAATGTAAAAAAGGACTGACAACCGTACCGTACCTGTACGGTATATGTAATACTAGTGGACAACCCGCGATTTCATTCGCGCGGTTTCAGTATTGATTTTCTATTCTGAAATATTACCACAAGTTATGGTTTTAACCATAACTCCAAAATTAACGTTTTCTTCGTATAACCTTCTACCCATCTTTTTACCCCCTTAGAGAAAGGATTTTTGAAAAATCCTTTCATATCTCCCGTAAACATCGCAAACAGAACCCCTGTTCACAATTTCAGCTTTCTGAGGTCAACGGTTTGTGCTGTGCGTTGATGAGCCAGTGATGAATGATTCAGTCAGTGCTTTGAGTTTTATATATATAGATTTGCGAATAAATTGAAATAGAAACCTGAAATAACATTTTTTTTTATTTTATCCCTTCTGGAAACGAGAATAAAACACACTAGGTTTTTTCCATTCTCTGTCAGAGCAAATACTGGGACATAGTGGTCAGGTCGGAATGGAATTGCCCCTTTTACAATACACGACAGAGATTTAATTAAAAACGGCCATCACGAGCGCATACGGCGCTCTACCTACCTCCTTTTGAAACACGGCAAAGTGTACCAGCGCATTCAATCTAGTCAGTGGAGGACCACAACCACGGAAAACGGCTATTGTATTAGAAAATTCCTACAGGAAAAGAAACAAACATTTTCCAATTTACAATCTGTCTTTTTCATTGTTCTAGTGGCGTCGAAGGATCCAATTTGTGGTTATAGTGTGGAAGTTTTTAAACACGTTGTTTGTACGATTTCCTGTGCTAAAGAAACATTGGTGAAATTGTTTTTTTTGTGTTCTGTTATATATTAACATTTCGCTATTATCTTCTGTAGGGAATTGTTATTTTGTACGATTTGTACAAAACTGGAGATAAATAAATTTATCTCCTGTAAATAACAATGATTTTAGCTAATACCCACTTAGTTAAAAATGCTTGAGCTATTAGGAAACATTTGAGCTATTGCTATTCTCATTCCAATGCTCTTACAATTCTAATTCCGTTGCAATTGCTTCTTTAGTGCTTTCTTACTTGAAAAGCAAAAGTCAACTTGCCGAATTTCTACCGCGATCATAATTAGTATTGCTATTAAATGTAATAGAGCTGACCTTTTAGATTAGGTCATGGACTACGGCGTAGCAATTTCGTAGCGCGTAGCATAGCGTAGACGCTTTTATGTCTATGTTATTTGCGATTATTTGTTCGAAATTCTGAAGACATAAAAATAATTTTGAAAAAAATGTAATACTATAAAATAGCATGGTTTTATTTAAGAAAACGAGTTAATTTTCTAGTAGGGGAAATAGCGTTTTGAAATTACTTACATTTTGTACGTATGTTAAGTACATGATTTTGATAGCCCGACAGTTTGTTTCATATTATAAATGTAAATGTATTTAGGTGAGTATGTATACAGATACGTCACAACCATCTCTCAGAGGTGCAGACAGAGATCACGGACCTTCACGAAAACCTATCACTTTTTCCAATAATCAAAGTAGGTAAATACTATTGTTTTTAAGCGACTCCAAAAAAGCTTTTTCTGTCGTTTACGAACCGATTTTGACGATTTTTTTTTTGTTGGTAAGAATATTTTTCCAGGGTCGTCCCATTATGAGAAAATCCAGGTTTGATGATGGCAAACCCGATGAATCGAGGGGACCTTAAAAGATCTTAAAGACCGGCGACTAGTCAGTACTAGAAAGTTCAGTGTTCATCATCATTTTCCTGCCCTTATATCACACTAGGTGGGGTCGACGCAACACGTTTCCTTTCGCCATTCATCTCTGTCATGCGACTAGTACCTACTGGTTAAAGTCAGTTATTTTTTCCTTAACATTATTGAAGCGAATTGAAAGCGTTCACGATTATTGTGTTTTTAACACGCGGGAGAAAATAGCACGGTATAAATATCTAGTGAGTAAAGTTGAAATTGCTAGTCTAGAACAAGTGTACAACAAAACATCGTAGTCTTGCAGCTGCAAATTGTTTTACTGGCGACTTAAAACGGGAAGTTGGGGGTTTATGTGGATCGATAAACCAGTCTGCCGCGGCGGGGCCCGCCGGCCGGGGTACCTTGGCAAGTATTCTAAAAGCATTTTGAATAGTTGGGTATAGTTAACGTACAGTTTAAGTTATAGTTTAGATGAACTACACTATACTACAGGTACATTGTGACGCAATAAAAAAAACCAAACACAGCCTTTTAATCGTAAATCTGGGTATCAACATTTTAAGGCATTACGAGAGGAAAACAGATCAAAGTCGCGTGCAAATGGAGAGGCATATGTCCAGCGCTGGACAAGTGTGCAGTTCAGCCCATGATCAGCCCATGCTGATGATGATGATGACGAGAGGAAAGCATTTTACATCTAAATGAATAATAATAAATGTCAAAATGTATGGACGCTCATAACCTCTGAACGACTGAACCAAATTGGACTAATCTTATATTATACTTGTTCCTAACGGTCTAAGCAGGGTTTTTGAGGAGAAAAAAAAATCCCACGGGGCCGGAAAGAATACTATCCGCGTATGAAATAACGAGGCGTAAACTAGTAAAACACTAGCGAGCAATGATTCCGGGTCACATAAAAACTTAAATTTAATATTTAATACAAGGCAGCATATCATTTTTTTTTTAATTTCGTCATGTTAGTCATAACAGTATTTATTCATTCATGTAAATTTCTTGAGAGTAGAAATATATTAGTTCTACCATGTACAGTTTGCAGCTTATTCCACATTGTATAACTGCACACACTTAAAAGGTATCATTATATTTTTACAACCTGCTTGATAGGATCATTTTATAATAACCAGCGCATATACGAGTACCTATCTGCTGATTATATAGGCTCATGTGCATAAAGATAACAGATTATGTACTTGCTAACTAAGGTGAAAGTGTTTCTTATACTTACAGTGATGAAGGCAACATTGTTACATATCACAGTCGGCCAAGAATCTTGTCTACCACCCTAAGGTTGAAAATCATGCGATTGTCAATTGGCATTAACGTTCATTTTTTACTTGTCACAATATAACACTTCTACCTTATTGACGTTTTAGTGACAGAAAAATTTGTGACATCAAAACGCTCTTTTGCTGAAAAAACGCGACATGTCAGAATGTGAAACTGTTGAAATAAGCATAACGCATGTCTCATTTTAATTGTGTGGTCTCGCTCTAATTGTGTTTGTGTAAAAGAGACAAAGTATGCTTAGGTGACACTTCAGTACTGATTATTGTTTCAGATTACGAGTCTTAGATTCTTGATTTGTGTCCTTGAGTATAAAATAAGCGTATAATTTACACTCTGTATAGTACGTACATCTCTTTACTTGTTCGTAATTACTGTACTTACATTTATTTGTTAAGACACGACAAAGTATACCTAACTATCATAAGTGAAGAGATAAAAAAGCGGCCATGTTGCTTTGTTCCTGTGAGAAATGCTTCATGAATATGAACTACTTACATCTTATCTTATGAAACGTCACATGTCTAAGTTTAGTCATGTAAGTACCTATTCTGCCATAAAGTACACCACTTAGCTGTACGTATCGTTTTTATGAGGTCTATTATATTATTATAGTTTTATTACAATAAAAATGTATTTGTAAAATTACCATTGCAGATACGCAGTACATTTATTGAGTAAAGTGGAAAGAGTTACTACACTCGTGATCTAAAATTTCGGGTCATTTATTTATCATAATCAATTATTTGCTTGCATGTGGTACAAATTTTGTGGTTCAGCAATTTATTTATTTGCTGATTTCCATAATTCTTATGGAAAACATACAGCTGATATTAACACTTATATACTTAGTTATATTATAGGTTATACATTAGCCAAAGAAGTTTTCACTTTCATGGGTCATATATAAAACTTTAATAAACAGTGGACAGTTTGTTTACTCAGCTAGCTCTCCTTGAATGCGCGATATATAGATATCTTGTGGTCGTTTCGAAATTATGCGTGACCCTGAATTTTTGCTCAAGAGTGTATGACGACCGGGATGGACTAGTGGTGTGGTTAGATCACCTACATCTAGGCCTCGCAGGCTCTATAAAAATATAAGGGGTAAGAAAATTCACTTGCTAAGTAAATGCAGACGGTTCACCAAACATTAAATTAATTATATAATAAACTAGAAGAACCGACAGACGTTACTTACTTAAGTCCTATGGTACGACAGACGTTGTCCTGTATTAAATATTAATATGAATGTAAAATTAGCATTATAACCTCCAGGATGGCCTGTTTCCAGCAGTGGATGTCATTTTTTTCATAAGAACCTACTGCTGTCATTAAAAAGCACAACAAAAAAGAATTAGCGAAATCGGTCCAGCCGTTCCGTAGTTATGCGCTAACCAATACATTTTGCGATTCATGTATACGTATGTATAATATAGATAAAAAAATCTAAAAACTGTCTCATAGTTATAAATTAAATCAATCTTTGCCAGTCCCTGTTACATAAAAACGTCAAGCAAATAAAGAAGTTTTATTAAAGCTTATACCTCTACAGTTGGAAATATAAAAATCTTTTTTTTTACTAGCTAAAAGAAAGGTCACAACCTTTCTTTTTTCCTTCATATGCAGCTGTCGTTCAATCGAAGAGACAATTTTGAATAATTGCTATTGACGCAACTTTTCCAGACAGTATAAATGGTTGGGCATAATTACCTACCCACTACCTACATACACATTTCATATTTATATGGAATGTCTAGATCTAAAGGACGTTGAAGTCGGCTTATTACCATCTGTTACCACAAAGAATTCTTTTCTACGACCCTTCATAGATTTATTTTTTTTTGTACTACACTGACAACCTCAATATAGGAACTAGTAATACTCTGTAGGCACAGTGTCCTAGTTTAGGGCCAGGACGCCGTGTCTGAAATGTTCTGAGACATTACTATTATTATTCTGTTGTAACCCGCCTGAATCATAAATATATGAACAATTGTAAGCCTTCCGAAATAAGAACGCAAATTAGATTACAAAAATATCTATTATAAAAAGACTTTTTGCTAGTCACAAATATCTGAACAAGGCTTAAAACGTATACTAACTAATGTTGTAACTTTATTTGCGCACTTAATTTTGAAACGTTGAATCTATTCTAATGTTATAAAGTTGAAGAGTTCGTTTGCTTGTTTGAACGCGCTAATTTCAGGAACTACTGGTTCGAATTGAACAAAAAAAATTGTGTTGAATATACCATTATCGAGGGAGGCTTTAGGCTATACAACGTCACGCTGCAACTATTAAAAAAGAATAGAAAGGAAAATGTGAAAAAACCGGGCTTCCGTTGCGTGCGCTGCGAAAACGGTTCAAGATACCATCATCATCATCATCAGCCCATACCATGTATGAAAGAATTATTCATCTTGAAATGATCTAAAAAAAAGTCCACGACAGAATATGTCTATCTTTTAAGATTAACTCACTAGAACCGTTTTTATGGTGGTCGAAATTAATGCATTATTTGTTATAATATTATAAAGAGAAAAGAATTGTATGGATGGATGTTTGTAGCAAATAAAAGCTACTTGACAAAGGATCGAAAAAAAAAACGCGAGTATCACCGCGCGGTACAGCTAGTCTATTTATATATTTAGGAACTCACTGTACCTATCAACAAAGCAAATACAATCTAGGCGTCCTGGTGTGAACCCTAACCGTAAAATGTGCTATCCGAAACACAGTCATGAGGCAGATGAAACACCCATACACCTCCTGAGTGAAAGTTAGCCCTAATGGACAAACGATCCACATATCTGGGAAAATATTCAGCCCTTAGCAAAGCGCTCCAAACAAGAAGTTACAAGACATACCAGGCCCCGCGATTGGTTAAAAAAAGTTAAGTCACACGATGTGTGACATATCAACCGTCATTAAGTCGCGGGTGAATAGGTACCTCTAATGAACATGTGTGCTCCATCGTAGACCACATCGCTGCTTAACATCAAGCAGTATGGTGGTCAAACGGTTGTTCATAGTGATAAATAAAAAAAAAGCCAATCACAGCACGTATCTGTTCTATGTCTTATCTTTCTTGACGCGCTTGCTAAGGTTGCAGCTGGTGAATCTCAGTATGAAAAAGTGCTGTTATTTTATGAAGGCGTTCAAGATTGATGAACTATGAGGTCACTGACCAGGTGGCGAACAAAATAGATCAGTAAATAGTCGCAGTGATAATGGGCACGGTCAAACATTGCAAGACCTCAAAATAAAAAAAGATATCTATTATTATCTCTATGTATATATAAAACTCGAATTCCTGACTGACTCATCAACGCCCAGTCCAACCCCTGGACCTTAGAAACCTGAAATTTTGCACAGGGTTTCCTTTTAGGGTGTTTACATGAGATGAGAAAGAATTAATCAGATCATCCCCTAATTAGTTAATTTCGGAGTAAAGGTTCTAAAACTTTGTAAACTATGTACCTCACAAAGTTTTAGAACATTTTTTTGAAGAGAGAATACTGAAACTGCGCGAATGAAATCACGGGATGTCCACTAGTGAATAATAAAAATTAACAAATGCAACAAACTATCATAAAATCAACCTTCAGATTGAAACGATCAAACGAAAAGGTCCGATCAATAAGTAGCCGGTCGAATGCACCATGCGACAACCGTTACGACATTACAATGACATTAAATTGCTATTAATACTTATGAAATAACTAGATGCACCCCCGCGGTGTTACCTGCCGTTTGCATTAAGCATTGCAAAGATTCATTGAAATCTGTTTAGTAGATTTTGCGTGAAAGAATAACAGACATCCAAACATCCATACCAACTTTCGCGTTTGCAATACTAGTAGAATTTATTGTGTGAACATTATAACGGCGATGGGCTTTCACGTTGGGTTAAATACGCTTGTTGAATGGTGGGCATTTATTTGGCAAGTCTCTCCGCCTACCGCTTTGGGATTAAAGGCGTGAAGTGCATTTTTTTTTCAGTACAAGTTCAAGTAAGTAAATATCGGCTTAGTTCCCATGAGGTATGCGTTTATGCAGATAAGTATTAAGTACAAAAAACCAACGTACATAATTATAAACAGGTATGTTACAGCCAAAACTCATAACCGGTAAAAACCACTTTTACCCAAAATGTTTGTAGTTAAAACTGGTTTTGACCGGTTATGAGTTTTGGCTATAACATTACTTCCACTCGGTAAAGATACCAAAAATATGATGTTACTTTCTTTGGAACGAATTAACACAAGTAAAAATTAACTTGCACTAGACCTACCGAATATGCATAAGTATAAGTAGCCCACCTGACTACCCATTATGTAGTCATAATTCTCTCGCTTATTTTCTAGGAAGAATAAATCTACATGTATACCTATAGTATTCCTACTACTCTAAGGCGTAGAGTATTGAATATAGGTAAATATTACACCTAACTAGTTATTGTGCTGTAAAAATAAAAGGTTGTGATCGATAGCCAAATACTTATTAAGGAACACGTGCACACGTGCGAGGTATACAATATACAATGTCTATCAACAAATGCATCATTTCAACATCTAAAGAATACAACGATAAGTGAAGTATCCCCTTACCGTAAAGCCGACGGTCACTGAGTGTGTCCTCCTCATCCCACAGCGGACTATCATGGTGGACCCTCACTGGATACCGATCGAAATGACCATAATACTGAAACTCCATTGCACTACACACACTAATACACTATCACTTTTTTTATGAGAATCACAGGCTATAATAACCAAAGTATAGCGAGGCCTCAGGCTTCTATGATCTGACAGGCGCGGCGTCTACAACAAGTCTGACACTCGCATCAGCTCACGCGCCGCCTCTCGGCCGCGCACACCACATCCCGGGGCATTGTCTCGAGATAAACGATATTGGTGCTACTCGACAGTAAACATATTGTTTACAGAGTCGACATTTGTTTGTGCGGCGGCGGGCGCTATGAGAAAATGTCGTGGCGTTTGTTTGTCATGAAAAAAAAATAAAGAAGGAAGTGTAGGAAAATCTTTTAGAAGCTAATAACAAACATCCGGTTTTCATTAATTTGATACGTACGATGATATGTTTCTGTTTTGTTTTATGTATGTAGATGGAAAGGACGAGGACATTGGGTGTTAAGGACTTTTCTATCTGGCATAACGGTAGTTGGTACCAGAAATATCCGGATATTTCTGCTTTGTCAGTACAATGTCTTCGAAATACGAAAATTCAGAAATACGTGTTTTTTACGAATTTATTTGAATTACTTCTTTGGAAGACATACGCGATCCATATTAATAATGTACGTACCTTACGATATGTATATTAAACGTTTTATCATTGTATGTCCTTTTTAGATTATCAATCGAGCATTGCGTCATCGTAATGTACGTAATAATTCAATTAATTTAGTACTTAAGCAATCTTAATCAAGGTCAAAGTATGTGAGATTGTACAATTTTTGTACCTCTGCATGTATCGTAATGTCAACTGTCACTGTGGACATTAACATAATATTGCGAATGTGATCAGTGTATGTACAGTCGCGATCAAATTACACACAATAACAAGAACTCTGAGCTAAGTCATACAGATTCTGACGGTGCCAATATTTCTATAATGTTATAATAAAAATCAGTACATTGCTGTATTTCTTAAATCACTCATTCATTATAACGTAATAAAAACAGCAGTGAACTTAATTTCTAGACCAATTCTAGTAAAATAGCATAAATGTCTCATAAGTAAAATTTTGGTACCAGAGTCCAAGTTCAATCTATAATAGCACACATTCTGTTTGACATTGAAGGAAGTTGCTAACTATAGTCCGACGTGGCAACTATTTACACAATACATTTTGATATTATTTGTATTGAACCGCAAATTTAATCATTTACCTTACACATATACGTCTAGGATGTAATAAAGAAAAACGTCACGAATTATTGGACCGAATGCTATATTTGGATACTAGGTAAATTTCATACACGCCTTCGAAAATAAATAAAATAAACTTGACCGCGGTCATCCGGTTTCGAGATGTTTCGTTTGGATTTATTATTAGATCGTTTTGGTTATATTATTAGTTGCTTATATTGCCATATACCCCTTTCTACACATATGTACATACATAAACTCACGTCTGTCTCCCAGAGGGATAAGCAGAGTTTATCGATGACCACGCGTTACGATCTTGTCACACCTCTTTTACTCTATTCATACATGAACGAATTAAAAAAAATAGCGCGTTTATTTTAGATAGAAAACTAAAAATGGTATAGAAATGTAAGTAAACAAAACTCAACATCATCATCAGTCACAACACGTCCACTGCTGGAGGAGAGCCTCCCGAAATGATTTTCATGATAATTTGGGGGAATGCCAATAATCGCCACGCTTGGCAGGCGGGTTGGCGATCGCAGTGGTGTTGTGGTTTAGCCCACAGAGAGCGCTGCTACCCGTCCTCTATGGGCCTCTACGGGGTGTGTCTAGATGGGATGTGGAAAGGACCCCGAGTAATGGGGGCAAAATACGTTTCCAAGACCATTGCTCGGGGTCTTTTTACACTCTGTATATATTACGCTTGTTCAGTGTTGGTTATTGGTGTGCCTCTAGACGGGATGTGTCACCATCCCAGCCCAAAGTTGAGCTGGGACCGTGACACACGTACCTATTGTATTCGCCATCACCATACGGCTAACAGATCTCAACAAGCGTAAAAGAGTGTAAAAGGACCCAGAGCAATGGGAGCAATAAACGTTTCCAAGACCATTGCTCGGGGTCCTTTTATACGCTGTATATGATAATAGAAAACCTAGTTGAAAATGTTGTCTAAGGCCTAATATTACCTAAATAATATTATTATAACTTATTACATATAAGGGATCCATCCATTGTAACAAAAAAAAATGTTAAGACATGTTTCCTTTTGTTGGATTAACATACTCAGGCCTGAATCATATAGCCGCGCTGCCGGCTATAGGCTCACTCCTTAATATGTTGGATCCTCGACTGCTAATTAAGTTATTAAAAAATAAAAAGTTTATAACATAAACTCGTGTTAGTTACACTATTTATAAAGTTTTGATGGGGAGCTTAAGACCAAGAGACGGACATACTTTTTATCCCATTTCTGTTGGAGACGTAGGTATCGCGGGATGTAACGCTATTACTAATTGAAAAAGTGTGGGTTTCTCACCGAGCTGTAGTCAGAATCCGAAATAGAAATATATTGAAACACTACCTACCGACTGGGCTATAGATATCCAACTATCCAGAGGCTCGAGACCATTTTTTTAAAGACTATTGCGGAGCGTCTTGAAATTAACGTGCGAGTTTTCACCAAGTTAAAAAAAACAAAATCAAATGAAAATAAGTTCACCTCGTCGTTATAAGTGCTATTACATACAGATATACAGTGGCATAACACAAAGCTTAATGAAAGTCATGCGTAATTTGAAAAATATAATTTAAAAAAAAAACTTCAAACGGGCCGACTAGTACTATGATTTTATTCAAAACTACTGAAATGATTTCAATTAAATTTGGTATTGAAAATGTTTCCGAAACTCGGGAAAGTCACTCAGGCCAGAGTACCTACCCTAACACTTCCTCCACGAAACCCTGTGTCAAAAACGAAAACAAACACTTCGCCATACAAACTTACCGATCAGCTGATTGCCACATTTTAAGAAGATATATCGATAAATATGTCGAAAGTTATGAGCCTACCTCAAGCATAAAAAATACTGTCGAATCGACAACCTCCTCCTTTTTTTAATTACTCAGTGACAGTTTTCACGCTAAAATCCCTCCGTACATAATATTCAATAACATTATTTCCAATACGTCTCGGGTGCTGTCAAAATATTGATAGACCATAATAATATTGTGGTCTGCCTAGTGCGTGGTGCAATAATGTTTGACATTAGGTATCTCTGTTATAGTGTAGATATCCCCAATGACCTAGCATCTTATGTTTCTATGTAGGTAGGTAAGTACGGTTCAATGCACTCTTCATTTTCGCGGTCAACACAATATGCGACAAGCCAGCCAATCACAGTCGATATCTCACAAATAACTATCATGCATTCATCACAACATATTATTTATAGGTTACACACCTATTGATACTCTTTCGCGCAAAAACTACTGAACGGGTTTTAATAAAACATTATTCCCCTTAGCAATAAACGCGTTGTAACTTATACAACGGTTATTGCAGGTCTACTTGAACTGGTTATTCCGTATTTGACATACAACTGACAAGTTAAGTTGAGCTTTGTGTATCTTCGAAATAGCAATTCCGCCATTATTAGTAAGACCCTATATGTCCAGGAGTGGACAAGTATGGGCTGATGATGATGATGATATATCGAAATCTATATAATGTAAAACTCTGACTGATTCATTCACTAACTCATCAAGGAGGTGAAGAACAATATCGTAATTAAACCCGCACACCACAAGATGTGTGAACCCTATAACGACGATGGGCTCACCCCCTGTCACGTTGGATTAAATACACTTGGTGAACCGTGGGCATTTGCTTTAGCAAGTGCCTCTTCCTACCCCGCTTTGGGATGTAAAGGTATGATGTGTATTTTTCATGCTATTTTTCATCTTTTGGCTCACAAAGGAAGATATACCGAACCGAAGGTGCATGGTCTTTTAAGCTGATATTGTTATCTTTTGATAAGTGAATATTATAAAGATTAATAAACTTGTGAATCTGAAGCGGTCATTGTTCTAAACGGTATGGATTTAAATATATCGATGCGTAAGCGTGATTTACACTAGCTACTTTCGGCACCAGCACAGCAATGAATATAATAATTAATGTTTTATTGAAGAAGATTACGAATGTTGACTAGTTTACAAAACTGCGGATAACGGGTCGTTCATCCAACATTACGGTACCTACGTCAAAATTGTGTGAAGGTAACGTCCCTTCACCCGTCATGTATGATAAAGGAACAGGTAGGGTTAGAAAATCAGACCAAAGACTTGCAACTTGCAACCACTACCAATCGCAATTCGCTGTGCTGCGCCGTGATTGGTCTGACGTCATTAAAACGAATAAACACGACACGAAATGAATAGACGTTCTGTTAGTATTCTAACCTCATTGATTTAACCTATTCGTTTCCCAAGGAAGAGTTTTCTAAAAAAAAAATATCTGTCAAAGATTGTGGGGAACGAAAGAGATGCAAGTACTTTATTCTATGATCATTCCATTATGGTTTTATTTTAAAGAAAACTACTCATTAGGGAGCGGAATTCAGTATCGGCATACTGCATTATTAAATTTAACCCGTAATTGGCAAGTAACACTTGATATCATAGAGACCAATATACCGTTACAAGTAATGTCATTACCGGATAAATGTCATTTGCCGAGATTAACAACCTCAAATGATAATAAAATAGTTTAATAGGTAAGTACGCGAATGTTAGCACAATGAGTCATACATAATTATCAATATGTACCTGATTTTTTTGTTATTATTCACGTGCTGATTGTGGAACGCCAAGAATGACACACGTGTATTTCTTCTAATTGACCAGTTTATTAGATATTTATGAATGGGATTACCTACCTACTTAAAATCAAGTAGTGGGCGTCCCGCGAAAATTTCTATTACAAAAAAATACTACCACCAAGTTTGAGAACCATAATTCGTCGTAACGTTTTTTTTAACCCCTTGGGGGGTGAAATTTGAAAAATCCTTTCTTATCTGAACTTATCTCACATAAACATAAAAAGGGTTTGGGCTAGGTATTGATGAGTAAGTGATTATTAATGACAGCAGAAGGTTCTTATGAAAGAAAAAATTACATCCACTGCTGGGCACAGGCCACCCTAGATGTTCATATTAATAGTTAAGACAGGACAACGTCTTCTCAGTCCACTAGTATTATTATAAACCTGAAGGGTTTGTTTGCTTGCTTGTAAGTAACAACTAATGCAATTGCTTTTTTTATATACAAAAGGCAAAGTATTGAATGCAGTGTTTGCTCTCATAAAATTTTAGGAACTTGAAATTGTGTGTGTGCTTTGAAAACATTTAAACTGCATTTCAGACAGTCTCCTAAGCTCTCTGTCTTCCTGAATTGGGGCTTGAGTGCCATATATTATTCATATATTGTTACGAGTGGCTAATAGTCTTTCAATAATCCCTTATGTGTCCCATATGTCCTTACTGTGTCCCTACCTACCTACTTTCCCACCTACAAACCATAATATTTTACCACTATGTTGAGTGATCCCAAGTGACCCAAATAGACAACAAAACACGTACCTATAATTGTTCAAAAAGATTTACTGGCTAATCCGTTAAAAATTAACATTAAAAATTAGGTTTCTACTAGAGGTTGCAGTCATGGACCGAGGTACCTGTTTGCAACTTCTACTAGATATCTTAAACTTTGTAATGTCAGAAAATGCCTTCTAAGTTGTAACTAAACCTATAGTTTAAGAACTTAACTGTACACATAGGGCCTTACTAATAATGGCGGAATTGCTATTTCGAAGATACACAAAGCTCAACTTGTCAGTTGTAGAACGCAATAAACAATCTCTACCTATTTGTATTTGAATCAAAATTCATCAAAGATAAGCCTTCAGCTTATTAAAATTTGGTATAAGTACTTCTTTGTTCGGCCTCGTTTAAACACATAACAAAAATGTCTAAATACGCGTTTCTTAAAAAAAAGAAGTATTTAATTTATTGCAATTCGTAAACATCGGTTAAAATACTCTTTGCATAGGTATATAACAAGGACAAATACCCATACAGATTTTCGTACCGTAAAATGGGTCTATTAGGAAACGGATAGAATGGGAAGGCTTGAGACATTTTATTTTTCACTAGGTACCTAATCTACCTAACTACAAAATTAATCTAGCAACTTTTGTGATTAACGATTATTAACAAAGAACTAAGTCAAAATATCATCAGATGTTCAATTGAAATCAATATTTACCTAATAGACCCAGTTTTCCGTATTAATACATATATTATACTAGTTTAGGATTTAAAAACATGCGCAGCAAGTCATCGGCAAATAAATAATATTATGTGGGTAGGAAGTTATGGGCTAAGACAATAATTGTGAATCAATTATGTGTATAATTACGGATTTCCACTGAACTTTAACTAAGATTAGGTACGTAAGTTGTTTATCAGAGAAAAACATCGCAATAAACAGTGAATTTTATTTCGTTATTATACCTACCCAGGATCTTACGTGCCATGAAACATGATCAGCTCAACCTCTTTAACTAAGTACGGACATCGTATATAAAACCCAACATTGTAATCGTTTAAATTAAGTAAACAATCGCATAATTTTACAATGTTTCAGTACCTACATTCATTTATTATTCAAAAAGAAAACAAATGAAAGCGATAAAACCGCGCCGGCAAAACTACCCTTAAACTCGCAAGTAATCGAACGTCGATTTTGCAATCGTTGTAATAAAAATATAAAGAAACTAAAAGTGTTTAGGTATTTACTCACGCCCAAATTCCCGAGAAACCCGTACATAGTTTGTTCACTGTCACTTCACTAAATCCCAAGGTGAAAATAATCATGAAAGCTTTCGATAGGACGTCCGCGTGTCCTCCGTTACGGATCAATTCTGACTTGATAATGGCAGCGTTGCGCCCGCGCACCGGGCCACAACTGTACACAGCACACGACCGCGCCTCTGACGCGCCTTACGTAATATGACAAAAGCCTTCGATCAACATCCTTATGATAAACTCATGTGTTCAAAGTTATACAATGAAAAGTGACACCGAAGGGGGAAGATCTACTATTTTCTTCCGCGTTTCATCCGAAAGTTCCCCGCCATTTAAACTGTGAATAATCAGTGACTTCAAAGTCGTTCAATGACACTGCATGACTACTATCATATATGTTCAGGCATTAGGTACTTTGAATGAGACTTGTCATACCATGACACTAGTCAAAGATACTTAGGTTTGATTGTCTGAATATAATGTGACAATTTTACGTGCAAATTTTCCCGTAAGTACCTAACACGTGGGAAGATTGGAAAGCATTAATTCACCTCTAGAAGCGTAGCAACGTCGTTGTGTACCTACTACCTACGTACGGTACCTACAAACCAACCTTTAGGAAGGTGCTAATTGATATTGAGGTTTTACGAGATTTTGTCATTATAGTGTGAAGGAAAACCTGCAATATGAAAAACAAGCGAGAAGTGAGTACACTGCACTGCGTAAAATCTTCGTAAGAGACACACTTGATGCAACCTTTTGCATCAACGAGGAGAAAATCCCTGGTAATGAGGAATTTTCATTAAAAGAAGAGAGTCCTAAGACAAACAATCATAGACTAACGTAGTTGCATCTACGTGTATTTCGTTTTCACTATCTTTGACGAATTGTTTTTTTTTAGAATACTTCTCATTGAGCCATGAGCTAACGAGTCCAGCGACTCATCATCAGCTATGTACAAAGTTAAATTGAAAACGTTAGCGAAACTCGCAAAAATCACTCAGTCCATAATGTATAATGTTTATAGTTGCAATCAGCTGATCGGTGTTATGTGATGAAGAGGTACACAGGGGGTTCCTTGGGGAAAGTTGTTGTTTGGTATCATAGCTATGCTATGATTTGCTCGAGTTTCGTCAACGTTTTTCGTATAACGTTGTGTGATAGTCTCCCTATGTCTATGTTGAATGTGGTAGTTATGTACTGTGTTAACTGTGTATACAAATGTATCCAACGAATACATAAAAATGTTTCATCATCATCATCAGCCACATGAAGATCACTGCTGGACGAGGGCTTCTCCCAATGATTACTATAATAATTTGGGGGGAAATGCCAATAATCGCTACGCTTGGCAGGGGGATTGGCGATTGCAGTTGTGATGTTTAACTCACAGAGAGCGCTGCTGCCCGTTCTCTGAAGAGTTCCTCGGTCGCCTCTTACGACTCCCACGACGGGAAAAGTTGGGCTGGGATGGTGGCATTTACTTCATTCCAAAGTCGCATTCAAAGAAACTTGAAGTTTAAATGGATTTGTTCGATGATTTTATTTCGTCTCTGACCGATAAACAGCATTGAGTTATTTATCTATAGGTATGTACATGAGTTGATCATTACGTTACAGATGATATATTGTTTTATTTAAAGCTGTAATATCTTGATTTAACCGTCGTTTGCCATTGAAATTTTCTCGTGAATGACGTAGGCGTGCATTTAAAACGTAAAAATGTACATTCGCGTAAGAAGACTTACAGAAGAAGACAACTGGGGATCAAGGATATTGGTGACATCCTTAACCCATTGGCGGACAGTGCATGGTTATAACAATAACAATCTATTGTGTCTATTTTAATGTCCGCCAATGTGTTATAATAATATTTGGCAACTTTTGTATTTTGTATTAACAAAGAGACCCTTGTTATTCATTCGTAGGTACATGATACCCAGAAAACTGACACAGTTCAATTAACTAAATATCTAACTTTTAAACAAAGCGTTCACGGACATAATATGCAAAAGAAAATGTGAAAGTAACTGTAGAACTGAAATGAAAAATATGCATTTTTCTAATATATCGTTATCGTAGTAGTAAGTTTATTGATAAACAACAACATCTGTTTATTTGCTTTAGCAAGTGCCTCTGCCTACCCCTCTTTGGGATTAAAGGCGTGAAGTGTATTTTTTTTATCAAAAAAGACGGCTACTCAATCCGACAAACATAAATAAGCACATAATTTTATATATAATGATAAATTCAAGCATATATATATACATCAAAAGTGTCTAGGGAATAAGAACATTTTTTAACTCAAAAAAAATCTAATTTATTTAAATCAAATCTAATTTTCTGGATTGGTCTCCCACCTAAGTAACTCACCATGCCTGTATCAATGACTTTTCACACCACATTTTGAATAAATTATGATTTTTTTGTAAAATATATTCTTAATTGCAATCTTCTAAAATGTACTTGATCCCTAGAGTCTTTTTTATGCTTCTTTATGTTTGTTCGCGGATAACTTCGTCGTTGAGTCTTCGGCTCGTGGTGACGGGCCCACTTTGTATACAATTCGTCCCTATGATTTTTTAAAGACCCGCTCGATTTATCTGTTCTGCCATCATCACCTGATTCCTTATCATGAAACCTTTGAAATATCTTCTTTCCAACAAAAATAATATCATAAAACTCGGTTCATAAACGACGAAGTTATCCGCGAACAAACATAAAAAATATACATAGACGTATACCTATCAACTTACACGAGTTTGTCCGTATTTACCATACATTTTAGACCTTTCTGTTCACTAATTCGACGAACGATTTGACACTTCGTATCATGTACGAATGATTTTTTTTAAACTTACACTATCTGCGTAGGACATTATACATTCATTTGATAAGTTTTGATGCATTTATTTCACTCGATGATGAAGTTACATCTCTGTCGTTGAAAATCCTGCAACGTTATTCCGCAAAGTGACAGATCGAATGTAAAATCGTTCGTCGAATTAATAAACAGCCTAAGCAGCGCACTTACGCTGTTCTAACTTTATTTTTTTTAAGATTTAAAAAAGCTATGAATAGCAACATCTTCAAGGTTGGAACTACTCATAAATTCAGGAAGAAGCGCGGTCTCTGATCACAATGTCGTATGTGGGCAGTTATAGTTGCAATTCGATATTGCCAATGCAATGGCAAATAGCTGCGATCATTGCGTAGGTTATATGACTCAGTGTTCTGAATAAAAAATATTCCGTAATACGGCTTCCGAAGCCCTTATTAAATTATGTAAATTTTGACCGCGCGATTTGCGTACTTGTACGTATTTAACGACGTAACATAAGATTCAGCAACTAGGGCTTAAAAAGGCTTGGGTAGTCGAATTCTAATGCCTATGTTATGTGGCTCATTCATCAATAATGATGCCACAATGATCCCACAAACATGCCTTAGTCACCTCTTACGCCGTGTACTAGTACGTAACCTATCATCTATTTTTCAAAGACTTCGAAAAAGGAGTTGTAGTATCCTTTCCAGTTAAGATACCAATATAAGAAATACCTGAATAATCCAATATCGGCTCGCTAGCTCACCAACTACGTCTTCACCGTGCGGCGGTTGACAGCCGTGTGTCCCACACTCCCGCATCCCGCGTAGTAGGTAGCACGAGACGACAGAACTCATCACTTAGACCAACATCAATGTAAGGCTAATACACTACATCCCTCCTCTTGTCTTATTTTTTTAATATAATTTAGCAATCTTGTTATTTTAACCATTTATTTAAATATTACTGATTTTAATCATCGCAAGTAGATATAGGATAGGGACTAAAAACATTACGTAATTTTAACGAACCGAACCATTATTTCATTATCGTCTTTGCCTTTGTCATCTCCCGTCACCTTCCATTGTCTTACTACTCGCTTTATATGACAAACATTACGTCTCAATTGTTGACCTGTTTCATCACTCCGCAGACTCATATTATCACCAGTAATATTTGCCTCTACGGTTTGAATAGTGTGAGGTTCATATGTGAATTTAGTTTACTTTTTTTTCGACATAACCTTATCCCCAACTTCTAAATCGCATGTCTCCGTTTATCAGCATATTCCTTTTCTTTCTGTTCATTGTATTTGTCACTGTTTGTAACATCCACTATAATATCATGGTAATGCAATAAAACATTGAGTATTTGTCTAGCAACTCATGTTCCAATTCAACATATTATGTTAGACTAGTGGACTCGACCGACGCTGCCCCGTCCCAACCATCAAAACGAATATAAAATCAGTATAATCTCAAGGGGGGGCATGCGCCCAGCATTGGATGTCACTTCTTCCCCCCATAAGAGCCCTCTGATGTCGTCAACAAGCACAACAAAGGAAGAATCAGCGAAATCGGTCCACCCGTTCCGGAGTCAACAAGATCACAACGAAAAGTAGCATTGATCTTTATATAATACTAGCTGTCCCGGCAAACATTTGTTTTGCCATAATAAGTCGCCTTTGTACCCCGTGTATTGGGAGAAATACAACTGGCAGGTGGATAAAAAATAGATAGTAGCCGATTCTCAGACCTACTGAATACGCATATAAAATTTGGTGAAATCGGTAAAGCCGTTTCGGAGGAGTATGGCAACGAAAACTGTGACACGAGAATTTTATATATTAGATATATTGTTATCATGGACAATCTTATCCATCACAGAATGTGGTGAAATATCGTACATTTGCATAAAGTCACCCATGGCCTCTATCCTTTTCCGCCTGAGATATTCAGACGTTTCAGAATGTCTCGACTTTTCCAACGTTTCAGCCAACATCAATCCGGCAAAAGATGCCAGTTTCTTTCCGGTTCTTCCGGCCAGCAAAAGAAACTCATGCGAAACACGGACGATCACCTTGGTTTTCATACATGACGTTCGTCAAGCTCTGTGTTACGCCACTGCACATCTGCATATATGTAATTACACTTATAACGGACGAAATACCTAAACTTATTTGTTTTGTTTCCATACTTTGGTTCTCATTCTGCCTTCCATAGCAACCATGGCCGGATAGGCCTCGTGTGCCGCTTTGTGCAGGATACTTGGCATAAAGACTTTGTTACTGACCTTAGACCATGAAAACATAAGTCATAATAAGTTTAAAAGATTTATCATTTTCGGAAGATTCGAAAGATTATATCTTTCAGTGGTGTCGCTAAACTAACTGTTTAGATGCATCCACAACCCTGAACATAACTATTGTTTTTATGTACTGGGTGCGAGTAGTCCGAAAGAATACCAAGTCTGTAGAGCGGGACCGCAATACTAGGCTTACCCGGTCCGGTTTACCAGCGACTTACAGAGCCTCAGACCGCCCTGCGCAGGAAACAAAGATTCCGGCAAGTCACTCCACACCCTGGCGGCTCACACCATGAAAGTAGACGCAAACCGTTTGGTTCGCATAAAATGGTTTATCCACCCGGTATGGATGACGGTTTGCCGTTCTCCTGTCCTTGTCCTATCGTAAAAGCGCGATCGATGTATTAAGCTATGCAACTCCGTAGCACACTCTCCGAAATGCACCTGAAAGAGGACAAATAGGCTCACAACCTTGCGGCGATGCTGTAGGCTTTGTAGCCGAGCATCAAACAGCCTGTCGTCCCCTATAAGCATGCCTTCCAGCACATCTCTCTATTGCCTCCAGAGCCTCAAGCTGGTATTTTTCCGATCCAACCCAAAGATGAGAGCAGCATTCCATACACGATCGAATTTGTGCTTGATACAATATGAGCAAAATGCCAACGCACTGCCGAGAGGATGCCCAGCTTCTTGTCTGCGCGTTGGCCGTAGCCGCAATATATGAGCCAAAATGCTAAAGCTACTTGCATCTTCAATCGGCTATGACTAAAGTCTTATCTTCTTATCTTCTGGGTCATAATAACCTAAAGTTGGAATGACAATAAGTGCAGCGTTTAATTCTTTGAACGCTTTTATACGAGACTCTTCCCAGACTTCGCGTAACTATATCGGAGTTTCTACCTAGGTAGGTAGTCTCTTTGTCTTTTATTGCTAATAGTTATTTTAATGGGTATGTTTTAGGTACAAGATGTGGTATAAATTTACCTACGAAATTAGCCAGTCCCAGGAAGCTTTGCAACTACTATTGACTTCCTTACTTTTCTCCCATACGGATTTCCTTGTCATTATTTCTTTTGTTCGACATTGACAGTTCTTATCTCGTGCGACATGTTTGGAACTCCCATATTTGCCACGTAACGCCTTACTACACATCGTGTATTTTTTTCTAGTTTTTGTGTTAGTACTACTCCCTGTACCTATCTGGCTGATTATTCGTTACTTTATTGGGAAAGTACTCAAGTTTTGCATTTTTCTGTGACTTTCGAAATTATGCTTCGTTAGAGTTAGTAAATAAACAGTTGGTTGCTTGTTGTCTGAGTCTAACTAAACATTTTTCAATGTTTTCTTATGGTTCCTGTCTAAGTAGCCTTAATACGTGTCTTTCGTATACTTTACCTTGGTGCAAAGATTTTTTAAGTATCATGTACACACGTACCGACAAAGCAATTGAATGCACGCATCAACAACGCACTTTAATGCACTGATCAACAACGCACTTTAGTGCATGCATCAACAACGCTATTTAATGCACTTATAAACAACGCAATTGAATGCACGCATCAACAACGCACTTTAATGCACTGATCAACAACGCACTTTAGTGCATGCATCAACAACGCAATTTAATGCACTTATCAACAACGCACTTTAATGCAAGTATCATTAGCGCAATTTAATGCAAGTGCCTTCAACGCAATTTAATGTAAGTATCATCAACGCAATTTAATGCAAGTACCATCAACGCAATTTAATGCAAGTACCATCAACGCAATTTAATGCAAGTACCACCAACGCAATTTAATGCAACTACCATCAACGCAATTTAATGCAAGTACCATCAACGCAATTTAATGCAAGTACCATCAACGCAATTTAATGCAAGTACCATCAACGCAATTTAATGCAAGTATCATCAACGCAATTTAATGCAAGTACCATCAACGCAATTTAATGCAAGTACCATCAACGCAATTTAATGCAAGTACCACTAACGCAATTTAATGCAAGTACCATCAACGCAATTTAATGCAAGTACCACCAACGCAATTTAATGCAAGTACCATCAACGCATTTTAATGCAAGTACCACCAACGCAATTTAATGCAAGTACCATCAACGCAATTTAATGCAAGTACCATCAACGCAATCTAATGCAAGTACCATCAACGTAATTAAATGGCAATATTACTATCACTGCATGCATAATTTAATGCAGTATCACCTCGTAAATCAATTACAGTATTAACATTCGTTTTTATTTAATTTAGTTATTAGCTTTGGTACAGTAATACAATAACAATAACTTGGTACGTAGATACCAGTGACGCAGATCAGTCCGTAACTTCTGAGAATTATTCTCTCACAAGCTCTTCCCATGTCCCCAAATTGAAAAGAAACCGCAGCTCTAAACTCACTTTGTAGATGTAATAGGGTAAATATAACATTCGTAGATAGAAGTTATCTTTTAATCTTTTATAGTATTATCCTAAACACTACGTTATGTGCACATGACGATAACTCTCTCGACTGTGCAGTGTCCAGCTACATTATATTAGAAATGCATTGCAAGTATTAAAGTTAGCTATTTGATAGGATATTTACCTAGACGCCAAGCATTCCCTATTACAATATTGTACTTATATCGCCCCCATTCGGTAGGTACGTATATCCTGTACGTACGTCTTTACTTACACCAAATGACATAATTCCCACGTTAATCACCATCAAATTTCTTGAAAAGTTCAACGTTCAAAATGCTGTCAACTAGCCATAACAAATTGTTATCAACTAGCTCCGCCAACACACATCACCAACAGCGCCTCTCCGCCCCCACATACATACATGGATTATACCTACAAACCCAACAGCAAGAACAACTCCATCTGTCAAAGAAAACCGTATCAAAACCCGCCGCGCAGCCTCAAAGGTCCAAACATACGAGGGATACAATACATACACTGCTCGTACATATAGGGACAGACAGTATGTAGTGATTGGAAAACATTACATAATACGTATTCCTCTATTCTAGTTTGCGCTATATTTTTTCTTTTTTTTTTTACTTGGTATGTGCAACTTCTTGCTCAGCCAAACATTGGCCAGCGAGAAATCAACGGTTTGTTTTTCTTTTCTTTTTTTTTTTAAGTTCGCGGGAAACACTCGTTTTTGTGTCCAAAAGAAACACATTTAAAAAAAAATTGTAGGTCCTTTGTTGGGAGAACAATTTTCTTTTCCCAAATCGACAATATTTTTATGAAAATAAATAATGATTGTATGATCTGAACATAAGTATAGGTAGGCATGAGCATAAAAATAATGTTGTGAGAGTATTTCTAATGCGAACAACAACCCTAAAAACCTTATTCCTGTCAATACTTAGTACAAACCAGTCAATTCAACATTTTCCTGTTAAACAAGATGGAAAATAAATGTTCATATTTATGGTGTAAACAATAGGTGAAACTCTTGTTATGCATATGTCGTACAGGTTAGGTGGGCACAAACATTAGATTCATCTACTCTACCTATAAATAAAATACTTAGATATATATTCACACATCACACGTTTATTTTAGCTCCACGCGTACATAATGTCGACATTGCATAAAATGTAACCAGCGTAAAATGTAAAAATACCGTATTTTTTAAGATAGATAGTCAACAATAAACTTACAGTGTTTTTCCTCGTCGCCAATTTGTAGTATCCTTTCCAGTTAAGATACCAATATAAGAAATACCTGAATAATCCAATATCGGCTCGCTAGCTCACCAACTACGTCTTCACCGTGCGGCGGTTGACAGCCGTGTGTCACACTCCCGCATCCCGCGTAGTAGGTAGCACGAGACGACAGAACTCATCACTTAGACCAACATCAATGTAAGGCTAATACACTACAGTAGTGGAATGGAGGGTCCTCGAAATATCATCGAACAGGTTCCCCACCTCATCGCCCGAGTGTGTCGAGGTCGGTGCATACACTTGTATCACTTTAAGACTATACCTCTCGGTAAGTTTTATGACAAGGTATGCTACCCTGTTGGACACACTAGACACTTCCACAACGTTGTTACACAGGGACTTATTCACAAGAAACCCAACGCCGCCTTGGGACTGTTGGTCGCCCTCGCCCGATTTGAGGGTAATGGTGCCCGATTTGAGGGTAATGGTGCCCGATTTGAGGGTAATGGTGCCCTCTCCCTCTCTCCCGACTTCGCTTAGCCCCAATATGTGCCACCTAATTTTCCCAAGTTCTACCTCAAATTGCACCAGATGCGAGTCAAGCCGTAGCGTCCGTTGTACGTCGCCAGGGTCAGTTGTTTGTGGTGGCCTCCCATAACCCGGAGATTCTTCGCACCCCCTGCTCCGTCGTTACCGTGGTCGCCACCGTGACCAGGAATAGCGGAGCCGCCGGGAACTAGGGGCCGTGGCCTTTTTGTGCTCATAGATTAGAGGTAAATGCCCATAATCGCCACGCTGGACAGGCGGGTTGGCGATCGCAGTAGTGTTGTGGTTAACTCACAGAGAGCGCTGCTGCCCATCCTCTGGAGGGTTCCCTCGGTCGTCTTTTACGACCCCCATAGCGGGAAAAGTTTGGCTGGGGTGGTGACTTATGTATTCTATTCGCTTATTTATTATTTTAACTTCTTTGAGTCGCAAAATTTTTATAAGTGGGTTCACCTATCGAGCTCAGCATCGACGGAATCAGAATTCTACCATAGATAGATGTACTTATTCCTGCACATCTTCTAAGATGCTTCGTTCAATTGAGACCGGTACCATGTCTATGGTACCGGTCTCCTTAATTTTGTCCAGATTCATGTTGAGGCCTACTCGACCAGACGCTTGATTTTGGCTGCCAAGCATATCAGCTAGTTCCTGAGGATTTTCTGCAAACAACACAATGTCAACAAAACGGAGATGGTTCAGGTGCTGGCTACAAATGTTCAAATGTACAATTGTAAAAACTATAATAATCAGAAAAGTCAAAATTGACAATATTCATAGAAAAACATAGACATAGATATAGACATTTCTTTGTTTCGACACACAGGTACAGACACACACAGACGAAAACACAATTTGTGTAAAAGCATAAAGTTCAATAAAAAAAATGGATCGTGTAGCACTGCGCGTGTGCTGCACCTCGCGGTCGAAAAGGGCAACGACTCAGCATAGTGTGACGAGCATAACTGCCAGCGACGCTGATATTCTGCCGACGTCCTAAGGGAGAGGTAGCCTATCATAAATACACAAATAAACAAATATGTAGGTAAATTATATTATATACGACAGTGAATGCATAAAATAATATGAATAATAAATTAGTAAACTAGTTTGTAGATAAATAATGAATTGATGATGATGAAGGAATTAAATAAATAAATAATACGTAAATTAATGACCAGCATCAGGTACACAGATTTTGTTGATTAACAAGTAGATGTAAAAATAACTTGCGATTAAATGTAAGCACACTACTGCAGTTTCGCCAAGGGTGTGGCAGATCATTCCAGCACTTCGTTGCCTGGTACCTGAAGCGGGTACATATTAAAATATATAAAAATTAAAATATATAAGCTTACAATATATAAGTTCAAAACGCATAAAATCAAAATATAGAGAAAAACTCTGCATATCTAATGTTATACTAAGAAGAAAAGGATTTCAGACCCGAAACTGTGCTACCATTAGGTTAAAGTGTATTGTGGTGGTATATACTAATTTTTACTTTATAATAGAAAACTAAACTATAATATATATACCCCTTACAACATACAAAGCAATATTAAATAAAATAAAAGTTCTGGAAGATGATTTATTGACAGTAAATAATTAGATAATGGTATTAAATAATTAGGTAAGTACGTATAGACATTCTAATGATTTCGTACAGGATTGGTTTGCTTGAAAACCCAGTTTAATTTTATAAATTGGCAGCAATTAGCTCTCAGAAAATCTGTGTATGTGTAATCAGTAATATTATTCAATATATTGTCAATATTTTTTTGCCTTTGTTCGTCCTTTTTCTTTCTTTTATGTGGTTCTGGTTCACCATTCCTTAATTTTTCAATGAGTACATTATTTACTTTTGTCTCTCTCATAAGTTCTCCTATTAAACGATAAAATCCAATATGTCTTTTTGCGCAAATCTGGTTTATATGATGATGGAAGGATTCGGCGCTATTCTGTGTCCGTGGAATATTAGGCATATTGGAGCAGCACCAGAACTTTGGACTGTATAGTGGCGGCTGGTTATTCTTACCAATTACATAATTTTGTCCGAACCATTCAGAATTTTTTTTTGCATCGTCGTCTGTTAGGGATTGAATTAGTGAATTAAAGTAGGCTGGTATATTATCGTGATGAATGTAGGTTAATGCTACAATACTTTTTATGTCAATATTGAATGTATGGTCATTGTTATATCTATTGCTTAATCCGACTTTTTGTATTTTTCTGTATATGATCTGTCGTAGATGAAAAAAACATCCTTTAACTGTAACTGACTCAAAATTTTGTCTTAACCGGGCGCTTTTTCAAAGTCCATGATAACAAAAGCGGGATTTATGTTTATGCCATTTTCAGAGCAGTACTCCATGAGTAACTCGAACATGACGTCATAGGACGTTTTATCTTTATGCGTGCATAGTACAAACAATAGTGGAAATGTCTTATCACTGTTTAATACAGGTCCATGAATAGTATACAGTTGCTGAAATATGGTAGGTACAATTTTAAACGTCCCATCCATAACCCAGTACGTAGCCGATCCCAGATAATTCATCAACGTCTTCGTACTTAGTAAAATGACCCTTTTATTTGAGTCGAAAATTTTATCTTTGATAATAAAGTTTTCTCCGTTCAATATTGTAGCATCTTCTTGAATCTTGAAATCAAATATGGTAGGTTCTGTAGTCGAGTGAAATATTTTATTTTTTTCTCGATTAACAATTTGGCGTAATGCGTTCTTGGACGTTAAGTTGTTTGCAACATACGTAGAAGTTGATGCAATGTGTTCTTGTACAATTTGACAAGTCTTAGCCATTCGTTGGTGTTGAATATTTGATTTTAAATCATTCAAGATATTCGCAATTCCTGCTCGGATCGGGTTTGGATCGTGATTATGTTCACCACTACTTGATAATATTGTAACTGATTCACCTTCTGTTCGAGTTGTTAGCCGGCAATGACATTTTTAGGTGCTATTGTTAATAAATTCACAATACCAATAAACTTTATCACCGTACTGCCTATTTTTAACATAGGCAAAACCATCTAGTTGCACTTTTTCTTTTCCTTTTTGAGTTTTAAATATATTTAAATTGTTTTCTGACATGTTTTACGTTTTTAACTTTTATAATTGACTATCAAATCACCGCATAACAAACTCACTACATCGGCTCAACCATAATTTGCACATCTACCCTCAAAACTTTGTTTCACTATCCTCCGGCCCGGCCGCCGCGCAGCCGCAGCCATCCGTACGCTCCGCCAAATGCAATGTATCCATAATAACTATAATTTTTAATGGTACCTAAGGAACTCTTATAGATTTTGAACTTTATGTTTTATTCACATTATATTATCTAAATTTATGTGTTTCGAACATTATGCATTCCAAACATTATAGAGGTACAATGTGATTTTATGCATTTTGAACTTATATATTGTAAGCTTATATATTTTAATTTTATATATTTTAATATGTACCCCCTGAAGCTACCTCTTCTCATTATTGAGGTACGGGGTGACATGACTACGCGGGGGGATTTTAAAACAAAAACGTTCACATGCATTTTGGACCCGTTAAGCCTAAACAAACAGCTTCGAACGGTATTGAGAACATGCTCCTCAAAACGTAGGTGACTGTCCATAAGCAATCCCAAGTTGCGCACTTGAGATACTCTTTCAATTGGGTTTCCCATTAACTCCACCTTCAGGCTGTCACTTTCTATTCTGAATACCTAACGTCGAGTACCCAGGATCATGTATTTGGATTTGGAGGGGTTCAGTACCAGATTATTCTTAGTACACGTAGAGATTGTGAGCAGGTCACGACTTATATCAATAACAGCCTGATTTGTCTCCTTTAGGTCGACAGAGGTATATAACTGTAAGTCACCCGCATACAGGTGAAAAGAGGAATGGACTTCGCTGACACCCCGAGATAATCGATAGAAAAGGACGCACGTAGTGCCTCATGTGAGTCACGTAAAGACTCTATCCCTACGTCCCCTGACACCCTGCAAGGAGAACCGAGCTCGCGTAAAAGTAACGTTGAGTGCAGCCGTTGAGTACGTAAAGTTCCGCTAACTCTCCCATGGACGCACCACCCAAGTGGGGTGCGTGTAGCTGAAGGCTCGCTGTTATTACCCATAACAATCTCTAGCGGTACAATCAAATCATAATTATCCTGTCCTAGTAATATTTGGGGTACACAGTCTACGTTACAGATAATTTCCTTTGACATTTATAGCAAGTGAACATACCTTTTACAATCAACTACTCCTAGACATTGTTTCGGTAACTGCAACTCTTTTACACAATGCAATTTTACATTATAGCGTTTACAATCGTCGCTAGAGTTAGACAAATCGACATTAATTACAACGGACTCGCAAACTAAATTGTCAGGTGCAAAGGCACCGCACACCCGCATCGTTTCACTGTGTCCGTGCAAACCAGCCTTTTCAGCTAGCTCAGCGCTAATCAAAGAGACGGTAGATCCGTCATCCAGCAAGGCGTAAGTGTCTATTACAGCTGTTGGTCCATACACTCTAATAGGGACCACTTTTAACAAAACCACGCTGTCACTGTTCACGTTCGTTACAGTATCTATAATAGGCTTAACGTTACTCACGGTCTCGTCGGATACTTCCCGAATGCGCACCGAGCTGTGTCCAGCAGTACAGCCGCTGCTGTCGGCGCGCCTACGGCCGCTGCCGCCGCCGCTGTCGCCGCGTTCAGCTCCGTCGTAGTCGCCGTCCACCGGCGGCTGGTAGTGCAGAAGGCGATGATGCTGCTCGCTGCAGCCTTCGACGCCGCAGACAGGCGCAGGACACGTTGCTCGCTCGTGTCGGGACGCCAGACACTTGAAGCACCACCCGTAACGCTTCACGTAGCGCCATCGGTCTTTACGAAGCGCCCTTCTGAATTTCTTGCACTCTGTTAAGCTGTGTACAGATTTATGACAAAAATGACAGTCTTGTTTGCCGCTGTGTGATTGTACCAATACGCTCTGCGCGTTCTTACCGGACTTGTACTTCATGTTATCGCTACTCCGCGAGTTCATAAGCACAACGCTAGATGTGACAGATACCTTAGTAGCCTCATCGGTTAGGAATTCCGAGACTATCTCCATACGGGACTTCTTCCCTTCCATTATGTGTGTATAACTATAGTCCGCCCACTTCGACAGAAGTACAGTAGGCAACTTCGACAGAATGATATCGGCGATACTCACGCCCTGCAAGTACTCGTGTCGTTCTACAGCTGACACTGCGGCTATAAAATTTTGAACTCTCACCGAAAATTGTATGATATCCTTATGGTACTCCGGGGATAATGGGGGTTTCCTTTCGATTTCCTGTATGATCCTGGAAACTATATATTCCGGATTACTAAACCGTAGCTTCAGTGTGGACATAACTCTGTCAGGAGATGAGGCGCTGATAAGTAAGGCCGAAACAGCCTCTTTGGCGGCGCCGCGTAGACTCTTTCTGAGCCTCATCAAGTTCTCCTGGGGCGTGAACCCACATGTTTCCGTAGACTCATGAAACGCTGTCTTAAATTGTAGCCATTCCAACGGGTCACCGGCGAACTCAGGGAGTTCTTTAGGTGTGCTAACTCTACTCAATAGTTGTGCATGCGTTTGCACGTTTGAGGCTTTGGCCAAATCATTTATCGCGCTAGCTAGACACTGGATCATATCGTTACAGGGAACTGAGGCCGGCGCGCGCAGCTCATCCTTAATATTACCCATTAAGTGGACTGGCTGCTGTACCTCCAAGTCTGGCTGCTGGTTATGTTCTAGCCACTCCTCAACATCGCGAGTAGCACTGTTCGCTTCGCTATTGTGTGGACTGTATTCGCTTTCTTCTAGGTCGGCCAAGTCAGCTTCGAGCTTCTTGTCTATAAGCTCCATTTGTATTCGCGCCTTCTGTTCCGCTGCTTCGAATTGAAGCCGCTTTTTGAGGGCTGCGATCGACGATCTCTTGGATACTGTAGATCGTGCGACGGTGGTAGGTCCAGCTGGTACCGTCAACACTTCACTCTGCTGCAACTCATGTTTGACCGACGATGGGTGCAACGTGCACGTTTGTGCAGCCGCCGTCTCTCTTCCATCTAGTGCCGCCGCTTGGCGAGCGCTCCGAGACTGGCTGCGGGTCTGCATCACTGACGTCGGTGGTGTTGTAAACATCGATCCGGCTCGAAGGACCAAAATGTTGATTGCAAAAATTAAAGCACGTTGTTTTCACTCCAAAACTATATTTACACCAAAGTTGATTTACAAAGTGACAGCTTATTGACAACTAACTGACAGTGACACAACATAAAATACAAAAGGTTAACAAAAAAGGTTCCACTCCAAGTTGCGTCGCTTACAACCGGTTTTGGCAAGTAGCACAAAAATCCAACTGGCTCTAGTGCAAGAACAGTACCCTGGTCTGCCCGGCATCATACAGTGTGGCACATCACCGAAGGCGGCTGTCATGGTATTTGGAAGAAATGTAGTCATCACAACACAATCCCATATAAGTAACGAGCATTGCGTGGTAGGCCACGTGACCCACGGAGACATGGAACTTCACGTTAAATCGGCCTACTTTCAATATGGTGATGATATAGCAGGGCACGTGCAGCACCTGAACTATGTGCTGGACGAGCTACGCGGAAGTAAACTCATCATTGGCGTAGATAGTAACGCCCATTCTCCGATGTGGTTCTGCGAGCGACGGCAGTACGTAGGAAGAGGACCAGACACCGAGCACCGACGAAATCAGATGGAGGGGCTAATCTTAGGCCGAGACCTCGTCTTACATAACCAGCCCGGCAATCCCCCAACGTTCCATGGACCAAATGGATACTCAAACGTAGATCTCACACTGTCGACTCGATCCGTAAATGTGAATGCATGGAAAGTACACGAAGGAGCGAGCATCAGTGACCATCAGCTGATCACCTTTTGCATCACACTAGACCGTCACGAAACACTGCCGGGTAACCAGGTGGAAGCGAAACATTTTCCACGCGCAATGTGAACTGGGATGGATTCCGATCCGCGTTACATGCCAGAATAGGACGCCTGAAC